>JAGDQP010018710.1:0-36085 GCA_022664845.1 Lepisma saccharinum
TTATACTTCGGTAATCGGTCAAACAACCTTTCTAGCTCATCGTAGAATATATCTTTGTCGTTATCAGTAGCCACCTCGGTCGGAGCATAGACGTTTAATAAAACCGTGTTACCCCATCGAGTACGTATCGTAACGTACGATAGTCTTTCGTTTACGAACTCTATATTCTGAACCGCCTGAAGGATACTATTCTTAATGAGGAACCCTGTTCCGAAATCGTGAGACTGTGTTCCCCCGTAGTAGAAAGTGTACTTGCCCTGTGGGATGCTATCTTGACCCTCCCACCGAACTTCTTGTATCGCTAATATGTCTAACTCGTACTTCTCGGTCTCGCGTACCGCCACCTGAAGAGCGCCCGTTTGGTATAATGTTCGTACGTTCCACGTTCCTATTCTAAGGTCTTTCTTAATCCTGTTCATAGAGCCCCCTGAAGCAGTCCCAGCCCGGAGATCCGAATGAGGGACTAGTTTACCTCCGGAATATTTTACCCCAGGAGAATCCATGAACCATCTGTTACTATTTCTTGACATGTTTTAGCGGTGTAGAGTTGTCAGCTCTACGACCTCGCAGTAAAGGTAGACATTCAAGATGTCGCCCTCTGTCCATCTCTGAGCCTTGCCGATGTCATTCATCTTCAGCCTCAGAGTGGTAATGGTGATGCTGCTTCCCCTCACCATGATATTTTTGTTCGGGGTTATCTTCCCCTAGCCTTTGTAGATCCCTCTACTAACTGCAAGGCAGCAGTACTGGTTTTGGTCCGCCCCGGAATATTTCCGGTACCCACCATATCTGGTCGGCATTAACCCTATCCGCCACCTGGGGAGGCGCCTGGTGGAAGACCAGTAACTCCAACAGGACTTAAGGCCAATTTAGACGATAAAATTTCTCGTACGATAAATCTTAGCGAAAGCAGTGTGCCAGGGTAAAAAGAAAAAAAGTTATGGATTTATACCATAGCATCTTGCCCTATTGTAGCATTCTTGCTTTCACACTCTGGCACTACTGCTAATCGTAAGATTCATCGTAGCATAAATGTTGTCGTCTAAAGCGGCCTTTAGGCGTGTTAACAGAATATTACTTAATACCTTGTAACATGTTAGAAGTAACGAGATTCGGTAGTTATGACAGTTCGATTTATCGCCTTTTTTGTAAATCGGAACTATTATTGAGACAGTCTTTTTCTCCAGAAAACCGAAGGAAACTAACTCCAGAGCACATCGCATATTATTAGCAAAGGCACAGGAAACCTTCGAAAATATGCCCTGGAAAACTCCTTCCCGTATCCTCTCTAATCTATCCCTGTGTGAGCCACATATACCTAAAGGTAATAAATAAATTCAAATTCTAAAACACTTATCAGTTACTGATAACGCAAAATTACGTGCTAATAAATATTTATAATACAAACTTTGAAAGTTGATTTCAGTCAGCTTTGTAAGCTTTGTTTTGTATGGGCCATTTTAGTAACTTTGACTTCGGCTCGTCACGATTATGAATGCGATTTGAGGTAGTTTAAAATTTATGTCTATGTCCCAGCCGGGATTCGAAGCCTATATCTCAGAGTCGTTGGCTTAGCGCCGCAAGCCACACGACTACCCACGTCACAAGTTGATTTTGGTAAACTTTATTTTATATTCGCCATTTTAGTAACTATGAATTTCGGGCCGTCCCAATAATACGAGTGCAATGCTGTTAACAACATTCACAAATATTAATGCCCCGGTGGGACTCGATCCCGAAAGCTTGTATACAAAATATACCTGAACAACTTCTTTTCGTCGAACTTCGATTTGTTTATATGTTGTTGTAATTCGTACATATTTTTTAAACATGCGTTTTCTGTGTGAATATGTGACTGGGTCAGATTGTTTGTTGTAATTATGAAGCGTGTGCCTATGTGCCAACCAGTCCCTTGCCTACAGCTGTTTAATCAGGACTAATGTCATTCCGCAAATGTGGGCACGTGCCCCCTCCTCCTTGGGTCGAGCCTGCTATAGCCTGTATTTCTTCTGAGATAAATAGCGATTTTGATGTATGTCAGTGTTTGTGACTGCCGAAAGAGTTCAAAAGAGTAGAGCTCCTATCATCATCTCGAAGACTGAAAACTTGAAAGTTTTCCGTCCATAAGTCACCAATCTGGGATGGGGTGAGTCTATACCCTGGGGATGAAAAGATTAGCTTGGGAGGATACAATTTTCTCGGGAAATTTCCCAGTCATCCCCGCGGTAATTCGCAACCTGGTTCAACCATACAGGTTTCCTAGAAGGTACGTTCGAAAGAATTTACTATTTCCAGTGGTCTTCTGACAAGGAACTCTGCTGCCAATGTGCAGTTGTTGGAGTCTGTGATTACAATGGATAAAAGTTTTATTCCACTCTTCAAAAGTGTAACATAGTACATACGCTCGTTCTCGGAAGTACGAATCGTTCCTGGCCGATTTGATACTTTCTGTTTGTACCATATGTCCTTTAACATTGTAAGGTCTCCACTGATTCATCGAAACTGAAACCGCACATTATCAGACCTGCTTACTAACACAGTGATTGTTTAAGTTACGGACAGGAATGCCAGCTATAAATGTACTATATCCTGTATGCAATCCATTTTACTCAATCCTGTATGCAATATTTGTTATAGTAAAGTTATAATTTTATTTCCAGTTTGCCCTACACGGAGGCAGTAATTATGGAAGTTCAAAGAAGATCAAATATAGTCCCAATAGCAGTGGCGCATTGTGCAATGAGAGATGCAGAATTTATGGGCTACCAAATACCAAAGGTAAATTTTAAATAAATTGAATATCTGTTATCTATTTAGGCCTATAAATACTTTTGGTTTTCTTGTGATTGTCAACAAAAATCAGCACAAAAATGAACACGCATGTCCACATTATCAAATACAGACAACACTTTGCAAAAGATTATAATCGCCTTCTCTATATGTAGATGACTTTATTATGGAAAGGTCAAGTCCAAACACAAATAAGCTAAGTGGTTAAGTAGCAGACTTAAGATCAACGCTGGAGAGGCACGCAGTTTTGAGTTCTGCTTTTATTTTCCGCGGTTCACTTCAAATTTACCAGACAAATGTCGGAATAGTACCTAGACTTCTCCCTATGCACCCAGGAAGTTCTGTTGAAGGATGTCTTCCCTCAAATAGGGCATAATGCCTCCCCAATCCTTATAATGTTGCTAAAAAAAATACGAACAGATGGTTATGGAAACTTATTAATAAGATATGCAAATAATAAAGGTTTTACTAACAAATTGTAAGTTCAAGATCAGATAAATGTCTCCGTTGGCATATTTGGAATCAGCACATATACAATTCAGACTTGATTTTTTTGAGAGGTACAAAAAGAGATTGACTTATAGAACGTAAGATGTACAAGATTTCATCAAATATGTGAACACCCCTGGCAGATGAATTCTTCAGAGAAATAAACGTTATTAGAAACATGGGTCAAACAAAAAGTAAAGTAGGAAAAGTGTACATACTGGATTGATTTGTTATACTGGGGTAACCAGTGGCGTCCAGGAAATGCCTGTAAGGACTGTCAAATTTAAACAAATGGACAGAAAATGGGTTATGTTCTCAAGTAATTCAAACCTTCACTGAAAACTGAGCAAGTGTTAGTCAACTTTTTTTCATGGTTTGGGAGTTACTATAGCTCATTTTGCTGGAACCAATATTACGCCAGCAACTTCATATATCGTTAAGAAGTCAACTACTTTTAAGGTAAGTAAAGGAGAGATGCTGCACATTTTGAAAAAGTGGTTGTAAAAAGAGTAATGTAATCGAAAGCGCACAAGAACTGTCTTGCAGTAATAACAAGATCTCTAAACTTCAACACCAAAGCCCTAAAATGGTACTTAATTAATTATAACTCATGGGCGAAGAGAAAAGTAGAATGTAGAATGATCGTTTTCGTGCTACGAAAAACGACTGAAGGAGAGATACCGCATCATGTGGGGAAGATGCTGCAATAACTTACAAGGGAAATTTTTCCTGTGTGACAGTCGAATTCGGAAATCAAACAAGCTCAAGTGAAAGCGCATCACAGGAAACCTAAGTGTGCTCCCGAATTCGAAGTCCTGCTAGAGATACAAGGTCACAAATGTGCCTAAAGTACCTATATTTTCGGTTCAGTCCTTTCAGAGCTTATAACTTGGAAAGTATTTGACGTAGGTCTTTCAAATAAGGAGTGAGGAAGAAGTGTAAATACTGAATTGATTATTACACGTGGGTAACAAGCGAAGTCCAGAAAATATGTCTACAGGGGACAACTTTCAAAAATTGAATGGGAAGTGTATTGAATTGCTTATGTTGGCCCCTGAAGACGTATTTCCTGCTCTCCACTGGTTATGCAAGTATCATAATCAATTCAGCATTTACACTTCTACCTCATTTTTTGTCTGAAAGCCTACGTCAAATAGTTTCCGAATTCTCAGCCTTGTAAGGACTGAATCATGTTTATAATATAGGTTTGTTAGGTACTTTGTGGCCTCATATCTCTAGAACGACTTCGAATTCGTGACTAAGATTTGGCACACTTTGGTTTCCTGTGATGCGCGTTCATTTGCATTTGGTTTGATTTTCCGAACTCGACTGTCACGTACGGAAGATTCCCTTGTCAGTAAGTACAAGTCAGACAGAGATGAGCCATACATTGCTGAGATTCTCGTGGCCTGAAGGGGTAGGGTAAATTATGACTTTCACTCTAAAAATGGAAGATCCTTTTCAATCGATTAGTTATTTCCATTTGACCACTTCGATCCGAGAAACTACACATTAGACAGAAATGAACCATACGCCGTTGGATTCCTCGTGCTCTGAAACGGTAGGGAAAGGTATGAGTTTGTTTTAAGCTGGCAGGTCCCTTCCACTATTTAAATTCGTTATGATTATATTATTATTATTTATAAATTAGATATTTCGTCCGCTCCTTTTTTGAGAAACAGATTATATTGGCTTGCACTTTGCGTAGCAAACGTGTTCCCATACGTAAAAAAACTGTTTGAAAATAAGAAATATAAAATATTACGTTTTTATGATGAACGGGGTTTCAATATATAAGTCGAGGGTTTACCATCGTAACTAAATTTTTTGTCACCGTAAGTTGTTGTTGTCTAATTATTGAAAGGATAAAATGGCTAACCTTCCAGTTCAAGCTTCGTAACAAGTAAACGGACAAGTTACCTCTTGGTGTATTTGTTACGAAGTTTCAACTGGAACGTTCACAATTTTTTTTCCTTTCAATAATTAGATAACTACTACTTTAGGTGAAGATATATCAATGATCAACTCTCGAAGTGTCAATCATGTATCCGTGGTAGAGATAAGAAAGCTGCTGTCACACCTAATAAAAGCCATACACGGACTTTCACAAGTCAGCCCCATTTTAAATAGGTTCTTCTGATACTGGTGAATCGAGATCCGGCAAATTTAAATAATAATGAAGCCCGTTCGAAAGATTATTAGCCAGTTATTAGCCAGAAAACTGAAAACAATCCCTGTAGTTGTCCAAAGATGTGTGGTGAGAAAACACACAATCAATTTTGGCCAAATTACATTTCATAGTAAATTAATTGGAATCCTTAAAACTGAAATTTATTTATCTGAAACAAGAATACCATAATCTTGCAGAGGCACTGAGGAAATTTAGTAAAACTAAAACATACGCGAAGACATTAGTGGATAATGACAGCATTTCGATTTCGGTACAACGCTATACAGATAGCACTGTGGTGCCTACTCTTACATCGAACACCACAGGTGAAAAGACCCCAAATAATTGGAAGAATGTAACTTACAAGAACCAAAAACAGTCAGCTGGTACAAACAACGAAAAAATGCAAGTCAAATGTATTGTAAATAATAAAGGTAAAACGGTGCTTGTATAAGGTAAGAAAATTTCTAACACGAATATCCACAGAAAAACACGAAAGGTTACATTTGTTACTAGTTTGTTACTAGATTGAAGAAAAATGTAACATGCGAAGATATGTCGAATATATTCGTGGCAGTGCTAATGTACAAATAAAAATAGTAGACTCAACGTAGAACAAAACACAGGTGATACTCGTCCTTGTTGGAGATGAAGATTTCAGTGTGGCCAGAAGGTACTTTCTACTATAAATTTAACGATAAAATATTAGAAAACAAAATTATCAACTTACATAAGAACGACGCGGAAAATGTTTACAAATCCAATTATTTCTCACAGGATTACGATTCCTGGTGCAAAAGTTTTAATGTTGAATCTTTAGAGCATAGAAGGAAAATTATTGACAAAAAAACTTTTTGGAGGAAATCTTACAAAATGAAACTCAATCCTCTTATTTTATCAAACTTTTTTTCTTTGTACCCCTGTATAGAAAAGGCATCATAAACTGTTGACTGTTTCTGGCAAAGCGTTTAATCAGCAACTATGTAAAACAATTGCATCATAGCGAATATCTGTGTATTTATCTACTTCATTATTTTACACGTTTGTATGTATGTACGAGTGTACGACTTAGTGCTATATTGGTACCATGCTGTTCGTAGTACGTTAATAAATATTACATTACATTATTATTATTGCACTGTCTGTTTTGTTTGTGATAATGTTACACTTGATACATGGTATACAATTAACTTATGTTAATACTACTTTTTTCTAGTAGCTTTTTTTCGTATTTCGTATTGCTTTTTTTCGTATTTTTTTCGTATTTGTTTCCTTTCAGAATACCATGGTTTTGGTGAATTTGCACAGCGCTTTAATGGATAAAGATCACTGGAAAGACCCTGAGAACTTTCGACCAGAGCGTTTCCTAGACGAAGACATGAATGTAATTCAAGACGAGTATTTCGTTCCTTTCGGAGCATGTAAGCAGCAACATTTTCGTAATATTGTTTCTTAGCTATAGTTATCAATTGCTTACTGTTCATATCGGTTATGGTGTTGGTCAGAGGTATATGGCGCTCAATACGCCATGAGTGATGGAATGATGAGCTTATGATAGTTTGCCTGTTGCATGTAGCTATTGTTTATACTCGTATATCTATAGTTTAGCAGTTTCTATAACGTTGTTTTAAAAAATTAAAAGACTTTTTATGAATTTAGGTGTTCGATATAAAAGCAGTATTTGCTGGTATGTTACAGACTGCATGTGTCGTAGTATCAGCGTGTAATATTTGTTAGAAGCTGACATCTAAGGAAGAGTTATGGTATCTTACATTTAATATGTGTAGATTGGGTTAAAGTATTGACTAGTGGATGGTACATGATTTTGCATATGAAGCTACAACTTGTCGAATTATGCCACATGCATATGTAGTGAGACCTTAATCATTTGCATACATGTCGCAAGGATTACGTACTGACATAAATATATGAGAAACTAATCTTGGAAAATACTGACTTAGACCAGCAGCTTGAACTGGAGTTAACATATTGCTGTATGTACGAGTGTAAAGTAGGCCAACTGTTGCATGAAAAAATCAAACTAACGAATATCTAACCAAACTAACCTAATTTGTTAGGTCTGTTTAGAGAACCTACAGTAACCATATAAAAGAAGTATCTACCTACAGTATCTAAAAGTAGCAGTGAGAAATTTTGGAGGGAATAAAGAAACTTTAAGATAAAACAATCTCCTCTTCGGAGGCTTCAAATGATTTTTTAAAATACTTACAATATACAGTGTAATTTTGCAGTTTTGTTTAAAATTTATAAAAGTACAACTCTTATGCCTATTAAGCACGCTAACTGCGTACTAGCCCCGCTTTGAGCTCCTTTAGTGTTTCAGAAGTAATGAAAATTCAATTCTTACATTGTGACTGGGAACGCTGGTTTAAGTTCCTTGGCATCAGTATGTATGCGAAGAGCACAACAGGAACCAGCTCAGTTTGCACAGAGCATTACAGTATTGAGTGGGTGGAATGATAACTTCCACTATCGGAATTTGGTGCTAAGTTCCACGATATTCTTATGCCAGACATCCCGAATTTCATCATATTGTCCCTCGTCCACGTAAAAAATTATGAAAGCTGGCATGATTATGGGCGCTTACAGGGGAGCTCAAAAGGCCATTCGCTGCCCCCCCCCCCTGGATTTTGAAAGCGAAAGTAAACTTTTGTATATTTTTAAACTGAAAATTACGTACGGATTATTTTGTTCATTTAGTAGTAGCGAGACTTTGTAATTCCGTAGAGAATTTTACTGATGGTCTTCGCGGGCTTCTGATCAACAGTACAGAATAGTTAGTAACTTCTATGACAGTCTAGTGTTATGGAGTTTCTAGTTTCAGCCTAGAAGCCTATATACGATTCAGACCTTCATATCATAAGACCTAATTTACATTTCAAACATTTCTTATTCCTTTAGGATTACCATTATTGATGATTGTATTGTTTCAATCTGTCATGATTTTCTCTGTTGGTCGGTTACCTAGATTACCTAGAAAAGAAAACTAGAAAAGAGCAATAAATAATGTGTAATTCTCCCTTTTAAACATCTCACTTTTTCATTTTTTGTTTATGGGCTGAACCGGGAACATTTGCCTAAGCCCATGAAATGTGAAGAATGATGTCCCTTTTTCTTGTTGATGTCGTGAATGCTAAAAATATCAGTTAACACAGTGTTTATACTTCTTAAATTCACAACTGACACACTCCAAAAGTATGAAATTAAATATTGGTTGATATCTGTGAACTTTCTCTTCCTGTCCTATATGTTAAACAGTATTCCAAATCTGGAATTCCAAGTATAAGTATATTTCAGACCCTGCCTCTACAATCAGTATTATATCATTTTTTAAATTTAGATATTTTTGTAACAATTGTCTCCATATTGAATATTAGAATATCGGTATACCTCACATTTTGGTTCTGTGGACGCCCGTAGGAAAAGGGGAGACTTAACTCATGGTATATTCGTTTCAGTGTACAATTGAAATTTAATTGTAATTGTTTCACCAAAGCGATCTTCCGTATGTTGATTTTGACCACCGTTCTTCCAATGAGAGGTCAAGATTTGATTACTTTTGACAGCAAAGCTGTTTCTGATTTAACATATCTAGATCCTGCTCCTCCTGCAGTGGCTAGGTGTAATAGATTCATCACTTTGCTATGATATCGTGGGTATTTTTGCGATATCATCTTCGTAGTCGACCTTACCGAGTGTAAGTGTAATGAATTCACAACGATGCGTTAGAGAATATGTCTTGGAGAATAGATCAGATGAAATGTGATGCGATAATCACTACGGTACCTTTTCCATGCTTCTGGGTGCATAAATTCGACCTTCTTGCATATTTCCAGTTTAAGTTCTGTATATTTGTGTCTCATCCTTTTGCTCCTATATTTGTAGACGTCGTGTGATTTTTTTTACAAGGATATACTGTAAAAGAGCTGCTTAAGACCGAGGTACGCCTCCTCCAATAAAGACAGTATTATTATTATTTAACTTGGCAAAGAACTCGCGAAAAGCATATTGTGGCAGTTAGCGCCAAATTCCGATTGTGGCAGTTAGCACGTAATCTTATGTGGTGCGATCATGTCCATCTCGCGGAAGTATGCGTAAATAGTCGCTGAAATAACGTCAGCACGGGAGTGAATGAACGCAGTATCATTCTTTCTCAGTTATGGCTCGAGTGTAACGAGTTGTGCTGTGTTAAACATGTTTTAAGGAGATCCCGTGAGGTGTTTAGTGTTGCTATAGCTGATAATGAAAAAAAATATCTAACTTTACCACTAACCAGTCTTCGCTTGCTAAATATTTCATATTCGTCAAGCTAAAACTGCAAATACAAGCAAAAGGAAGGATGTATTCGTAACTAGTAACATAAAAATTAAGTAATGTACTTATAAAAATAATGAAGATAAAGTGACATGGGCGGAAATCAAATCCCGGCCAGTGATTCAGATTCTACCGCCTAAACTACCAGAGCATTCGAAGGCAAATACTTTGACAAGGATATTTAAAAGACTCATATTATTCGCTACTGAACACGTGATGTAAACTTATACATTACTTCCTGGATTCTTTACTTCCACAAGACAGCCCTGTCTCTTTTACCATCTATCTGTGTTCGAAGCAGCTGGAACGTAACGCGTTTCTTCAAGAACTCAGTAAAATATTGAACAACATATCGTTATCAAATTATACTTTGAACTTAACAAGCCTGATCTGAAACTATCCGAAAAGCATGGAGATTTTGTTTTGTCTTTATGCCAAGTGGTCAGATGGCACAAGACATTAGAGGAGTTAGAGATAAAAAAAATATGAAGGTACGGCCTTGGCAAATGAGAAAGTATTAACCATCAGGATGATGATTACCATGGAGCCAAATATCCATTTCTTCCTCCATCAGACTGCACCCATTTACACATCAATATCCATTAATCAGTTTATGGTTTCTAACAACATTCCACTTTGGTCAGCTTCTAAGGAACTGGTCTTCTACCAACTGTTTTCTCTTATACCCAAGCACTTGAAATACAGAATTAAGTTTACAACATAATATCTGCTTTTACGTCTTTGCTTATATAAAGCTATACAACCCACACAACACATAATGTTGAATTAACGTTTTATAAACGTTGAAAATGTTGAATTTTGACAACGTTGTATTTGGTGACGTTGAATTATACGTTTCAACAATGTAATTTAATAAACGTTTAAAGAATGACTAATATTAAACGTTTATTAAACGTTGAATGTAAATTGTACCCTTAAACCTTCTAAAATGGTGGAAAGCACAACGTTGAATGTTTGAGTTTTCCTAATCTACAGAAACAATTTTCAGTGATAGTTTTATGCTTAAAGTTCACTAGGTGTTATATATATATATATAATAATAATAAATCACAGCCATATTCAATCCACTAGTGGATGAGGCCTCTCCCCGAAGGGAGGAGTTGGTCTACTGCTCCCACGCTGACCAGACGGGTTGGGAGAGGAGAGCCGAAGCTCTCACTGTGATCGCCACTGTCTTTTATTCACAGCAGCTCCCCAATTGTCCTCACGATGCTGGGTCAACACCGAATATATATATATATATATATATTTGATGGAAATGCACTTCTATTTGACATACATACAATGCCTACGCTATGCGTTTGTTTTTTGTTCTGTCATGAAAACCGGGAAAGGCAGGACATCGGTGCAGCGAGAGATCGAAATGACAGGAAGAAATCAAAATAAGTTGCTCAATTGATTTTTATATATATGAACTCCTGCGTAGCCTAGTCGGTAGCGCGCTCGACTTCAGTGCGAGCGGTCCCGGGTTCGATTCCCGATGGGGGCTCAAAAATTTCGGTGTTGACCTAACATCGTGAGGACAATTGGGAGCTGCTGTGAATAAAATACAGTGGCGATCACAGTGAGAGCTTCGGCTCTCCTCTCCCAACCCGTCTGGTCAGCGTGGGAGTAGTAGACCAACTCCTCCCTTCGGGGAGAGGCCTCATCCACTAGTGGATTGAATATGGCTGTGATTTATTTATATATATTCTTCGTAGAATAGGTTGTCTCATCTTGTTCCGCAATAAATATGGTACTAACAATTCTCAGACTTACTGAATGAATCAAACAATTCCACGAGGCAACCTAATTCTGTTTTGAAAATGTATAACTTTTTAATTTCCTTCAGATGCCTCTTATAGGTAAGGGCATATTGTATGTATGTAACTATATACGATTAAAGAAGACAACTAGTATTTTAGTTTGTGGAGTTGTTATATAGTAAGGATTTAAAGAACATTTGTTTTTTCTCTCGCATTATTTAAATTGCATTCTGAATATTTATTTATTTTACATACATTTTTATATACATTATCGCTCAGACGTGCTATTTCTTAATAAGTTACGTTTATATGTACTCAAGTATTATTTATCCTCAATTTTTATTGATCCTTCAATTAGTCGTTTCACTAAGAGTCTCCGTCATTAACACATTGAGGGGTTTGTTAGACTGGTATCCTAGTGGGAGTGAGTTGGATTTACACATTTAGGTCCTTAATGTTGTGGGCGAAGGCTTTTTCGTCTTCATTTCAATTCACAGACTGTTTATGTCGGATTACGTGTACAAAAAACCTATGGGGCAACAGCCCATGAAGGGCCAGAGCGCACAGCTGTTTTCAGTCACTTTGAGTGGCTTTCGCTACCGGTTTAGCCCCCCTCCCAGGGTTGCCCCCGGTACTCATTTGCAGAGACTGGGTCGACCTCTGGGACTTACGGCCTAGGTAAAATTGTTTCAACTTCTCCCACCGGGAATCAAACCCGGATTGTTGGATTGTCACGTCATAGGTCACGTTTGGAGAGAAGTAAAATTTAACTTTCAGGACAAATTTCGTACCTTTCCCCAAAAATCCCTACTTATAATGAATATTTAAATCTGTCCAGATGAACAGAACAGTGTAAGTTTCCCAGATCGAAATCTAGTACTTCAATGTTCAGTACGATATGCTTTAATTGAAATTACAATTTTAGGGTTGATTCCAGGTTAAAATCCTATAATCAAAGGATTTTTCCTGGAATCAACCCTAAAATTGTATCGTACTGAATATTGAAGTACTAGCATTCGGTCTGGGAAACTTATATTATTCTGTTCATCTTCACAGATTCAAATATTCGTTATAAGTAGAGATTTTTGAAAAAGGTACGAAATTTGTCCTGAAGGTTGAATTTTGCTTCTCTCTAAACGTTGTATAAATTTTGCGTAACGTTGAATAAACGTTGAATAGACGTTTATTCAACTTTTGTAACGTTGAATCAATGTCAATGCCAAAATTAAGTTTTAATTCAATGACTTTAAAACGTTTATTAAACGTCATATTCAACGTTGAATCAACATTCCCTAGAATACTAATCCAATAGTTTTGTAAACGTGGAATCAACGTAAATTCAACCAAGATTCAATGTTTATTAAACATTTAAGGAAAATTTGAATAAACGTTTATTTAACGTGATGCTGGGGGAAGGTATTCGTTTCAGTTTTTACGCCCACACTTTTAGGCCGTTCCATACTTCCAAAATGTGATTTCATAATTGATAATAAACCACGAATATGTTCAAATTACGGGTGAGTGCATGAATATGGATCCGGTTCAAGGTAATATTGAAACCAAGTATCCGGATATGCATCTTGAAACCAAATATCCGGATCTTGCAATCGAGAATCTCGTAGTCTGGTGTTTATGGCTGATTCTCCTCGTGCGAGCAGCCCGTTTTAAGTCCCACCAGAGGAGTGACGGGATTTTACCTCGAGTAGACCCTTAGGGCTCTGATTTTAATGAAAGCTTGAATTGCTTGTTTTGCTTACTATTTGAGTGAATAGCCAATTGAAATACACGTAATAGGGGGCCTTAAATCACGTGTTTCAATTTACTACCCACCCTAATCATTAGCAACGCCAAGCGTTCATGGAAATCAGCCCTTACTGCTTCCTTCTTAATTCATTCCCGCACGACTATTTATAAATGTTAGACTTGTCGCCTTTATTACGCTGTACAGGCCATATATGTATTTATAAGCTTATTATTTTTATTTTTGTTACTGCACTGAATCTGAATTGATGAGTCAGAATTATGTTTTCTTTCTTCTTACAAAGTTTTTGGTTAATACAAGCTACTTCATATCATCTTCCCCTTCTACATGCAATTCTACATTAAAATAATCACTAATGTCATAATACAGAGAACTCTACTGACGAAAATGTTATGCATTAAACCAAAACAATTTTTCTCTTTTATTTCAGATAGAAGACGTTGCATGGGAGAAACATTAGCACGGAACAGTCTCTTCTTGTTTTTCTCAACCATTCTACAGAATTTCACTTTCTCAGTTCCGCCGGGTGCGGAGCCACCATCAGCAGATCCAATTGATGGAGTGACACAGACGACAAGACCTTTCAAAGCTCTTATTACAGAAAGAGATTGAGTACCTCGTTCTTCGTATGGTCTCTCCGAAGAGCAATGTTTCTTTTGAACTGTGACACGGGATTATTGTCCCTCAGAGCACGAGACCTAGCCTCGAAATTTTATGAAAGACATATAATTGCACATGAAACTTACTACCATACTCACGGGAAGAGATGTCCCCTCGATAATGTAGACATCACTACTCCCCGTAAGAGGTTTCTGTGAAACAAACTTAGAGAATAGTCCCACGTAATAGTACAGTACTTTCTCCTGATCAGTCAGAAACGACAGTTATAGAAGACGCTTCATGGTAGTTAATATGACCGCCTTTTACAAATTTATCTAATATCCAACAACGTTCATCATTGGATGAATGGTTTTGCCCATTACTTTATAATAAATGGATCCGGGGCTCAATTTCCGGTGAAAACACTTTGGTTTGTCTTCCAGTCTTTATTATTTCTGAGCTCTAGTGCCTTATAAGTGGAGTACATACTTGCAACCATCCTTGAAAGTTCTTCAAATCACGTCGATGGTAACAATGAATATTTGTGCTACGTAACTTCCGAGATCACTCACTCGTGTGTCATGGTCATGAGGTAAGGTCCATTTTGTTGAAGAGCAGTAGTAATACATCGAGTCGCAGCCATCTATTGCATACCTCACAAATTGTGACATAGCAGTGTATTTTGCTAATTATTTTAGTCTTGCTTTTTATAATTTTTTTGCCAATATTGTTACAATAAATTTAGAAATAAATGTTTTATTAACAAAATAAACAGTTCTAAAATTACTATTACACGAATTATTAACGATAACTTTTTAGCTCGAATACAGAGCAGGGTAGCTTCGTAAAAGCTTGATAACCTTGAATCGAATCCTAGGCCCGGCCATACTGAAGGATCTATCCCATTGGTTTGCATTAGTCGCACAGGGAAACGACGATATTGGTTGATGAATGGGGCCTGCTATTACCTTCTCGTTCCTTAAACAACAGACATTATAAAGTTATTTACAACAGATCTCATCAATCGGCCTTGGCTCAGTTGGTAGTGCAACGCACTCACAAAGTCCTAGGTTTGAATCCAGTGGTTGGCTATCATGAGTGAGGTTTATCAAGATTATTTCCTCAGTCAAAATTAGGCTAACGGCGGGATTCTAGACCTGGTCGTCTTCTACTCACATCCCATCCCACCGGAGCCAAATATACTTAAAAACCATAAATAGAATTCAAACATTCAAGTAAAAGGCCCCAAGTCTTAAATTTCTGTAAATGCAGTAGAAGACAAGATACAGTATATTGCCCTGATCTTTTGTTAGTACATTACTTTAAACTACAAATTGGTATTTTATTGGGAAACATCACATAAAAATGTGATGAAATGTACGATCTTTTCATTAATTTTATCACACAATGTGTTCCCGTTTATTTCAATATTTGTTGGAAAATAGTATATTCGGAATCTGGTTAACTACTATTAAAGTTCTAAATTGTATTAGATACAAAATATACTTGTATGTCAAAAAACTGAGAAAAGTATATTTTAAATATATGCCTATATCGTATCTGGAACCGATATTAAGAATAGTTTGAATTTGTGTTCAATACACGCAGTTTCCAGAGCTGCAGCAGAATTTTTCAGACACGTACTTTATTGTTTTACGCCTAGCTCAATCCGAGGCTGGGATGAAATTTAAAAAGTTACAGAAAGTGAAAATTCTCAATCATCCTCTCCTGTTCCTACAAATCGAACATTGGTTTGAATAAATTTTCAATGAAATTTGTCTTTTCCGGAATTTATATGCTAACTGTTGAATGAATGTAGTATCTTCTTACAATCATGAGTTAAATGCATTTTGATGTAACGTATTCCAAAAACCAATTGTATTTTGTAAAATTTGTGAAGCATTCGACAAGATTGGAATTTTCAGCCGAAGTGTTCAGATGATTTCAGGTAGGATAGTAGTTTACCAGACACATACTTAGAATCTAGTAACTTTTTCTCCAGAAATACTTACTATTTAGTTACTTTTCATCCGGAGATACTCAGGATTTACTAACTTTTTGTCAAGATTTTCCATAATTTTTGTTCAGGTTCCCCTACTCTTTTAACTACATATTCCAATAATTGTTTATACGCAGAAATCGACCTTTCGATGCAATCAAAGTATAGGGTTTACACGACTGTCACATGAATCGAACATTCATTAATACATTAGCCTTGTATCAAACCAATGCCAGCTTTTCGTTTTAATCAAAATCATTTCATCGGTGTACGAATTTATGAATGTACAGTGTTACCCGAGCGATATACACAGCAAATAAAATTGTTACACAACAGTAACATTCATATTATATGTCAAGAGCATATTGTAAAATATATCATTTGCACATGTGCTACAGAAAAAGTAAAAAAGTACGTCGCGAACAGGGCTCGAACTCCGAAATTTTTGCATCGTAAGGTAAGGCTCTACCTCGTAATCCAGTAATGCTTCTACGACTCCACAGATTAGATCTCCCTCGTTAATTATCATTTACGCCTTTCCTACTGCACGGAAGGTTCTAGAAAATACATTGTAGAGTTTTTGTTAGATACTCGATATGGAAAGTTTGGTAACGATCTGAATTTTTTACCTCTGGATGTTTAGGTGTCAAAACCATCAATACCACCTTGATTAGTGCAACGTTCAGTCCCATATAGTACGAGAATGTTGGCCAATGTGGGGCAACATGAAATTTCCGATGTCGATCCATATCGACGTTAACATGTGCCCTAGATAGAATGGCAAACATTTTGCCCACCTCGGGCCTACCTAAACCCTAACATTGTCAGGATGATTCCAGAAAACACAAAAACAGCCTAGCTGCATGGACATTTCGAGTAACATGACAGCCTGAGCCAAAGATGTCTTAAGGCCATAAATTAATGCAATTCAATTCCAGTAACATTACTGATAAACACTACTCCGTGTTGAGGGATACTTGAAAAAAGTAAAAAAGAAGAAAGGGATGGGAACACGGATCTTTTCGTTAGAAATCCAGCGTCTTATCGACTTTTTGTCGTAGCTAATAGATTTTACATTCTGTACAAGTATGATGTAAACATATTTGGACTATTGCCTAATAATAAACTATTGATTGATTAGTTCATGTACATCTTTTTTTTTTAATTGGTATATTTCGCGATGAAATTCCTTTTGTGCTTAATAGATTGCACGGGGAAACTGATCAAACCATTTTCTGTGGGTACGTTGTCTATCTGTTTAATTCTTAAGGTTGAAATCCCACCGGAGAATTCCAGCGTGTTGGCAATGAGCCAACACATAAATTTTCGTTTCTTCGGAGGGAAGTAGAGGAAGTCTGGGTACTTTATGACCTCCTCGAAGGTCACGGTGTTCGGATTAACACGCAAGAGGCGTGCAGTGTTCATTTGAAAACGATTCGAAATCTCACCCTTATTGCTGCGTTGTATCAGTTTATGCTTTACAATTTCTCTTTGATTGCATTTTGTGCATTGGTTATTATTGCCAGAACCTATTTCATATAAACTGTAATTTATTCTGTAAATATTGTGAATTATAAAATACCATATTTGTTTCCCTCACGCAGTAAAAAACGTTTTGTACATTTTTTCAAATTTCATACCAATCATATTGTGGCCAGTTTGACTGAATTTTCGGTACAATTTTTTTGTTTTTGTACATAATATTCATATAATTGTTTGACTGACATATCCTCTAATTGTACTTTTGAAATTACTACATAAGGTAATTACGTTAAAATTTTTGTCATACATGGATGCAGTCCTTCCATGATTTTATTTCCAAAGGTAAAAACAACTGAATTTTGTTAAGAATAGTAGACATAAAATGCACTGAAAAACCATGTGTCAAAACATAAAATATAAATGGTACGGTGCATTAATAAACAGCGTGAGTGTATCTCAAAATATTTTAAATTTAGACCTGCTTTTTCATTTTCCATTTGCACAGTAGTAAGGGCATTTTTTGGAATATGTCAATTTCCATAAAAGAAATTACTGCCTTGTGTATCCTTGACCATTGTTATTTGAGAAAATTATATTACTGTAATTGGTAAACAAACATAATATATATACTTGACTATTTTCGATATATTGACATCGGTTCTAGTTTTGTTTTAGTACAGCAATGGCTTTGTTTACTACTAATTCAGAGTTTGTTTGTATAGTTCGAGGGTGCCGAACGGGTAGCCGTGGGGTCTAAGGCATTAAGCCAACGACTCGAAGGTCCCGTGTTCGAGTCTTGGCAGGGGCATGGGTGTCTTTTTATCTTGAACGCGACGGATAATCGTCAACAGTTACTAGACTAGCCCATATAAAATAAAGTTTTTTTTATAGTTCGAGGAAAATTTTGACACCATTTTATATCAAGAATTTTAGTATTGTCTATCACAGGAAATTCTTGTTGGTAGTATGATATATGATTCTCGTTTACACATAAAAGTTTTGTCTTATTTAGATTTAAAACATTACCAGTTTGTTGTTTAATAATTTCATTTGCATTTAAATTAATTGGAATATCTTTCTTATTCACAATAAAAATACTGCTATCGCCTACATATCAACAGATCTGTAATTTTGTGTCCCCGAAGGGAACATCTTTGAATCTATTTTCTAAAGTGTTTAAAAAGGGGCGTTAACGTCAATGAAAAAAGGGGATGCTTCACATGATCTTTGTTCGAGCCCTCATCTCATGTTGAACTTTGGCGTGATACGTGAATTTATTTTCAGTTTAACTCTTCTTGCCTGATACATTTTTTTGAAATTGTTGGATATATTTTTCGGGAATACCCATTTTCAATAAAAACTTAACATATCGCAATGTTATGGTGGTCCACCACGTAATGACTTATGGTGGTAGTTAATTATTCCACCTAGTAAAGCCTTTCCACGTAGGATCGATGTTATTGTGGTTAATAAATAGAGCTTAGACACTGTTGACTTTTAACCGACACCTTTTATTACAAAAGTCCACTAATATGCGTTATATACAAAGATTTATAGATAGTAAAATGAGGGCCCGGAACATGGGCTTGTAGTGAAAATTAATGTGAATCGCCTCTATCTTGTAATGACTTATATCGACTTTGGTGTTTGCGAAGAGAGAGTTGCAGTGAGGATTCTAACTCCAGACAAAGTTAGAGAGGAAAAGGTTCTCCGACTCCAGACCAAGTCAGAGGGGGAAGAGGTGACCACTAGTCGAAATGATTAAGTAATACTCTTAAAGTATCGGGTTGGCCATTTATAGGCCTTTCTTGTAGGCGTTATTACCGCAATTCCAAGCCTCGCCACTTGGAGTCGGCGTCGTCTGCTTCATAAGCTGATTGTGTACACATTTCTTATTTCATCATGTTTGTTGTGATTGTTTTGATTCTGTTGACAGTTACACACTGATCCAGTTCCCATTACAATATTCTTTTGATATAGTCAACATGATGTTGGTAATCAGAGCTGAATATTGCCCTAGCAGTTTCAGGATAATTTTTGGCAAATTCGTTGAAATCTCGTATAGTGTTGGTGATTGATTGGGTGCCGGATGATTCTGGGGTTCCGAACTGGTGCGGATTTAAAAGCCTTTGGAAAAGGGTACTAATCTATTTACTAAATATTTGGTGAACACTTTAATGTCACAATTGAGTAAATTAATTGCTCTCATATTGTCTTTTGAAGGATGCGATTGCTTTTTGACCTTTTCTTAATTCTCCTTTATATTCAGATAATAATTTATAATAGTAATAGAATTGTTCTCTACGTATTTTTGCCTTATTTTTAGCGTACTGTTGAGACACTGTCCTAAATTTCCTTTCATTATGTATCCACCAATCGATTGGGGAAGCTATACCTTTTGGAATTTGTAAGTAATGATTCTAAGGTTAAATCAGTTATTAACATGTGATCCTCCTCTGTTAAAAACTGAGTATTTAGACACCAATTATAAGTAATAAACAAATGTTTTGTAGTTGGCCATTTTGTTGAAATTATCACTGCACTGTGATCAATAAAACACGTATGTACATTTTCAATTTTTGTGATATTCTTTAAAATTGCAATTTGTATAAAAACAATATTCTAGAAGCTCCAATGGAGTAAAAGTGAGTAAACGCAAGTTGATTGTCCTTAAGAGTTTTCTATACATCATGTAATTCAAAATTATTTACTATTTTTCTTAAGCGGGTGAATAATTAAAACCATTTGTTTGTTGTTGATCTATCTATTGTACAGTTCATGTATCCTGCTAGAATGATGTGATTGGATCCGTTATATAATTCTATGGGTTCTTCATAGTTGTAGAAATTTTCTCTTGCTAATTTGTAATCATTACCAGAGTAGGCATATTCACGTTTTACCGTATTTCATTGTCATGATACGACCGGTTGGGTGAGATTTGACATCGTTTAACAGAATGTCATCGCGATATAAACACGCTGTCCCTGAGCCATGTTGGCTGACAATATTAGATATGTAAGAAAAGTTTTTAATTTCTAACTCATTAAAATATGCTTCTTGAATTAATACTATATCTAGTTGGAAGTCGTGTACAAACTTTTTGAACGCGTTCATTTTAACTCTAGAGTGTGACTCATTTAGATTTATGGAACAGTTTAAAGTTTTGCATTTTTTCTATTTTGTACACGAAGTTTTTGTGATGGTCAATATAGTTTGCTTTTCTCACTTGTGTGTGAGTCATAACCACTACTATTTCGTTTATCGTGCTCCTGACACGAGACACTGCACGCGAACGATAGTAACACAAAAAGCAGAAATATATGTCTTGTCTTCATTCCTATCCCATTTTTACCGTATCAGTTCCCAACAGGCATACAATATATACTACACAAATACACAGCAGAATTTTCGTATAACTTCGAAATTATTTGATTTCTGTGTGCTCACTCTTACCTTGATACTTCCTTACTAACCAATCAAATTACGACATATTCTCATTCGCTTTCAAGTGACACTCTTGTGTCTAAAAAACAAAGTAAAACATGACTAAAAGGTAAAATGCTCACCTTCTGAAAATAAGTTGAAATAGATTCGAATCCTGTACATTCTATATGCTTTTATTACAGAAGCTCTAGTAAAAGAGTAGTAACTTTTAATAAAATGGGAGTTTATATATAATTTGTAAGCAAACACCAAGTTAACAGTCGTTAACCTACGCTACAGATGCCTTTACCTTACAAGAATTATATCCAAAATAGAAGAACAGCAACATTGTGTTAAAATTGATGTCATACTGTGGTTTCATTTCCTTCTGCGTGCCAGAACCATACAATATAACGAAAGTTTAAAAGTTAACTTTGAACGTAATATGTAGTGTAGAGTCTTTGATTCCTAATATGCGAGCCTGGGTTCAATTACCAGTGAACTGCAGTTTTTTTTTACGTTATTTACCAGTAACAGAAAACATAACTTGTTTCTCTTGAATTAGATTGGAGAAATGTGGGATGCTAAATCACTGGATTGTTAAGAGATTAAACCAATAAATGTAAAAATAATTATACGTAATCTCTTCTTTATTTTATTCTGTAATTTATTCTTTCTCTTTCACTGTTACCCAGTGCCGGAACGGACCGGAACAGCCTTGCGGTAAGAAATATGAAACCGGAACGGTGTTCCTATATGAATATGTTTTTTATCTGAAATTGAAGTCACGCGTCACTTCGAACAGTGAGAATGAAAACCAACTTAACTTTAGTTCTCCTTCCTTACTTGCTATGTAAAACGATTTTGCAGAAAAATAAATTATCTACAGGTTTTATGGAAAACCTTGTCCTTATGCGCGACACTTGGGGAAAAAAATGACAAGCGTATCGCTAGTTCTTCAGTCCTTCTTGAAGCTCACAAAATAATAGAAAACACATAGTTTGGAGAACGAGCGTGAAAATATGCACAGGATCATACTATCAATAAAACTATGTACTTCAAAGGAATAATGGATGAGGAACACAATAAATCCTAACAAGTTTATTCAAACTAGTGGATCGACTTCAACGAAGAGTGCACGGCATAACCGGGGCTTGAGACAAGGCAGGGGTAACAGGAATAACAACAATTATTAATATTTTTTTATGTTTTCGTAGTAAAGCAGTATAGAAATCCTACAAGGAACTGCAGTAGTGATTTTTTTCTCAATAACAACCGTTCCGGTAAGAACTCTCATTCACCTTAAACACTGCTGTTACTTCTTTCGACTTTTTATCATCCCTAATGTTTTTTTTTTCTCTCGCCTTTTTTTCTGTATATGTGGGTTTTCTCTATCCAAGAATTTTAATAAAATATATCTCAGGAAGTGTATTAATTATTAGAACTTCATATATCTGTAGACAAAGTTAACACTGAAATGTTCGGAAAATATCAAATTAGGAAAATCGGTACGTACATTTAGAACGTTCGCTCAAAATTATTGAAAATTTGCTGTTCTCTCTGTTCAGTTTCCAGGAATAGTATATGAATCTTGACTTTAGTTCCTTATTTTCTATACTCCGTTTTTTTATCGTCAAATTTCTACTTGTTCTGTGTCTCTCTCTCTGTCTCTGACTTTCTCCATTCTTTCTCCTTCTCTCTCTATGTAATCTTCTCCAGCTCTTTTCTCAAAGACATGCGTCACTCTGTTTCTATTTGTGTTTAAACTTCCTCCTGAATAATATTTTAGCAAGCTAGTTCATCCGATTTTTCTGTCATTAAATCTATTACAATTCACGCACAATTGGAAATAGTCTAATTGTGAGAACGTTATTTGCTGATTTTTCTTGCGTGGGAGAGGAGCAACAAAAGAAAGGATACTGTTTACTAGCCACGATTTCACGTTAACAAGCTGTAATTTGAGTAGACTGCCTGCACTGCGTTCAGAGTCAATTATTATGCGAAGTGTACCATCCCGTCATTCGACTCCTGCAATTGAGAAAAGAGGCCTGATGATACCTCAGTCAGGATAGATGGCCGCTGGGAACGTTCCCAGACCCTTCCGCTTGCTATGCCAACTCTGTACGAACTGAGATACGGCCACTCGGCCCATCTCGGTCATATTAACCGGGCATTAAAGGAGAAATATGCCGATTAACCGAGCAACAGGTTCGTATATTATACTCGTTGGACTTAAAATGTATTTATAACCTTTAGGCACGTCATAATAAGGTTGGGCGAAATGCGATCAGGTCCTAAATTTAAGGTACACTTACGTTCAAAAAATTTTCGCAAGTCATTATTTGACAGTTTTTGACAATATTTTTCTTCTTGAATTCTGGCGTTCGCTTACTTGTTATACATGTGAAGTATGTAAAAACGAATATTTCCTGAAAATTTATCACTAAAATATTAATAAACAATGATATTATAACGAAAAAAACAAACATGGAGAAATGACTGAAAAAAATTAAGTCCAAACTGAGAGATTTGGCAATATAGGGAAGTTGACGGGGAAATTGAGAGGAAAGAAGGGACACTGTCTCTTGGCTCTATGAGACAGTGTATATCTGTAGTATTACCAGCAACTGAGAGATTACACACAATGTTCTTTCAAATAGAACATTACACAAATAAAAGTAAAAGATACAACATATGCATTGCATAATCATGTGGCATAAACTACTATATCCACGAGAACGAGAGGAGGACACAAGATTGGTTTGAAATTTCGAAGTGAAGACTGTGCTAATAAACGCTTATAAAAGTACGACAGTGCAACACCCTCTCAGTTAGGTGGCGCATTAGGTTAGGGTGTGTTTCACTTTTTTTTTATATGTGGCGTAGTGGTTAAGGTTGTCGACCACGAAGCAAAGGGTTGTCAGTTCGAGTCGCCTCTCCGCCCTGAATACCTTTTCCCCAATGCAAAACGGCGTGATTAATTTTCTTAAATTATATTATCCTTAGTATTAACTAACTGTTAAATGGACTATTTTTATTACGTCACGAGTGAGAGAAAAATCGTCAGAAAAGCGAACCTATTGTCTGCTAGTTTCAACGAAGCAAGAGAAATATGCTGATAAATGTATTCTCTCCATGAATTTATTGAATTAAATTTTATTCATGGCGCTTTGGGTCTCTATAGTAGGATGATCAGGCGTCCTGTTTTTAACGAGATTGTCCTTTTTTCGTCATGTGTCCCAGCAAATTATGAATGGAACAGCAGATGTCTCTTTTATTGCTACAAAGAAGTAGCCAATCTGTTAGCTTATTATTTTTATTTTTTTTTCCAAATAACTCCCAACAATTTCTTGGCAGGATACAGTAAATACAGAGAACGTAGCCATGGCATTATGCTTTAAGTTGTATAAGCAGTGTCTGAGTTGAAAGTTGTCGAGAGAGGGATCCACAGCACTTGCTGCTTAAGCCTGAAACGAATCCTCTATTACCATATTAATTTTCCTAAATTGCTTTAAATAATCCTTTTATTTCACTTCAACTGTTTTTTAAAGGATGGGCTTCATTGTTTGGAAAAAAGATTAAGAAAATTAAATTTTGAATGGAATTCCTTTAAGCTCAAACTTTCGATTTTTTAAAAAAAACATTAATTATTTGGTTCAGTATCATACTCAGATCCTCGATAAAGACGTTATACATAATTTTCCTTCACAATTTTATAAAATACTTTTGTGTTGATGGATATTTAATATTTTTATTGGTGTTAAGGATGCAATTTACCAACGAACATCACAAAATTTTACGAGTGTAAGCCATAGTGCTGTTACCACCCATAAAATTAATTTTATCTTTATCTTATCACAAAATTTTACAAATGACCTTCATTCATAATTTCTCTTCGTTGTCGGCAAATTATACAGTATCTTTAGTAGCTTGTGGAGTACCGAAATTAAAATTACCTACATGACTCATACCGTCTAGAATCACAGGAAAAGGCTCCAACGATGAGATTTGGCTAGACTTGAGCAAGGAAACATTTGCCACAATTGATTGCCTCGCTAACACAATCTGAAAATCCGTGACGTAATGTTTCGCGTTGACGCCCAGAGCAAAAAACTCAGAGCTGTTAGACCTTTCAACAGTCAATTCCTATATCTAGATTGATATGAGGACTGTGGTTCAAACCCCTGGAAACGTACTTAAAATTTATATTTGTTAAATCTTTTGTATTTTTTATGTTAATATTTTGTTCTCATATTTTAGTTTTGAATGAGCTTGTTTTGTACTTTTACGTCTATTTTTCGTTTTATGTTTTCTTAATTTAGTAAATTAAAAGGCATAAATGAATTTTGTGCACATGAGATTTCATTAAAATATCAAATTATACTGTGTCAGTTACTAGCTAACTTTCCCGCCCGTTTGTGTGGGGTGAATAAATTGTTCCCAACAGTCATAGGGACTGTCACCAATACTCACTTCCCCGTGGCGGTCTGCGCCCGTAACTTTGGGAATTTCCGGGTGCTGCCCCAGCTTTGTCGTAACTGGACTTTCCGGGGGCTGTGCCTTCATGGTGCAGATGTGCTACAGCTGTTACTACTGCAGCTACTACTAATATTGATTTTTTTATTTATGGCCTTTAGGCATCTAAGACTCAGCTAGACTACTACTACTATTATTATTACTACTACTACTACTTATTATACAAATATTACAACTAATCCTACTGCCAATAATACTACAATGCTTTAAATCCTTGAATAAACATATTTTTATTTACAACAATCCAAATTTAAATTTAAAAATTATGAACTATGTATTTATTTGTGACTCTTGTTGTTACCATCGCCATTGTAATTCAATGGAAAAATAGATGGTCGCTTACCTTTGAAGATAATAATTTTAGAATAAAAAATTATAATATCTCAGTTGTGTCCATTGTCTAATCATGTACGGAAAATTAAATTATTACAATCGGTGAAGCGGTTTGCCGTACTAGCATTCAATTATATATATATATATATATATATAAGCTCCTGCGTAGCCTAGTCGGTAACACGCTCGACTTCAGTGCGAGCGGCCCCGGGTTCGATTCCTCTGAATTTCGGTGTTGACTCAGCATCGTGATGACAATAGGAGAGCTGCTGTGAATAAAAGACAGCGGCGATCACAGTGAGAGCTTCGGCTCTCCTCTCCAACCCATCCAGTCAGCGTGGGGCCAGTAGACCAACTTCTCCCTTCGGGGAGAGGCCTCATCCACTAGTGGAATGAATATGGCTGTGATTTATTATATATATTGACATTTGGTTCTAATCGCTTGGAAGAAGACAAATGGAGGAGCTTAATTGTTTTATGCACATAGACTAATTCTCCCGACTACATGTGTTAACTTGTAGACAACTTGGCTGATATGCGAAGATCCAAGATGGCTAATCCTTGTCTATGCATCTCTTTTTTATGAAAATCATCTTTATTCATGTTTATTCTTTTTAGGATTCAGTAGCAGCCTTATATCAATGAATTTAAGGCGTCCGTCACTGTCTCGTGACAACTTTCAACTCAGGAACTACTAGAGCTACGAAGGTGGTTCGGGTGTGGTTCGAAAAGTGTCTGCAAGATGAGTTCAAAGCTGCATAGATCATCTCGATCAGTTCGTCGATAACTTATAACTCAGCAACTATTAGAGCTACGAGGGTGGTTTTGGTGTAGTTGCAAAGGTTTAAGCGAAACATTTACAACGACATACATCATTCAAAGTGAACACTCGAAGCCTGGCGGTAGCGCATGTACAAAGTCCTTCTACTAGGCCTCGTCTCACTTGTCTAACATTTATCACTTGGTTTTGTATGTTTCACAGCGAAGTATATAATCTTATGGTGGAGTATACAAGCATGTTATACAAAATGAACAAAAATTCGCTCCCATGGAGACTTATCGTGTTATTTCCTAATAAATTCTGAGGCATAAACTATCTTCCCAATTATTTTTTTTTTACGATATGTAGTTTTTGGAGTAATTAAGAGGCAGTATAGTTAATGTGACTGTCCTGTAAAATGTATAGGTTTAATATTTGATAGACTAGAGGCGAAGCTACAGCCAGTGTGACAGTAGATGAGGCTATAGACTAATGTCTTACAAAGTCTCAGACGTGGGTCTCAGTTGATTTACCAGTATAATTAATTACATGTGAAGCAATTTGTAGACTGAAAAACTGTTGTCTTTCCATCGGATACTGAACCAAGACCTGAAAATTGGTAGGGAGGCAGCCTATAGTCTCTGTTACATAGCTGAAGAAGTCTCGCTGTTAGATCATTAGGTGTTATATGCTTTACGTTGTTGCCAACAATAATATTTTTCCTTTAACTGAAATCGAAACATCCAATGTTAAAAATTCAGGTCTTATGTCCATAGAGTATCTAACAAAAACCCTATATTTTTTTTTCTAGAAACCACTCTTCAGTAAGAAAGCTCAGTCATAATTTATGAGAGAGATCTGACGTGCAATAAGTAGTAGAAGTATTACTATAAACGTTCGTTCCAGCTGCTCTGGAGGAACAAAAGGTAGAGCGTTATCTTACGGTAGGAAAAGTTCCAAGGTTTTAGCCTAGGTCGCGACGTATTTATCATTTTTTGTACAGTATCTCTGCAAATGTTATATATTATGCATTTGACATGTAAAGTTATTGTTTTGTAACTTTTCTTTTTTCATTTGTATTTTTCTTTTTGCAGCATTTATTTAAAATCTGCTAATTTACCTAGAACAAATGTGTTCACATAAAGAACAGAAATAGTATGACAATAAGAATAAATAAACTGTTACATTACAATTAAAGAATCAATAATAATTCCCCATGTGTAATGTAACTTTTCATTTATTCTTATTTTCATACTGTTTGTTCTTTATTTGAACACACAATTGTTCCGGTTAAAGTAGAGGATTAAAAAATGTTAAAATAAAAATAAAAAACTATAAAGAAATACCATTTATATCTGTCGAAAGTATATTGCAGAATATAATATTTGCACAAGTACTACAGAAAAACTAAAAAGAATATCACCTCGTGACAGAACTCGAACCCTTCACCTCCCGCAATGTAGGCTAACGCTCA
Organism: Lepisma saccharinum; assembly: GCA_022664845.1. Lineage (NCBI taxonomy): Eukaryota > Metazoa > Arthropoda > Insecta > Zygentoma > Lepismatidae > Lepisma > Lepisma saccharinum. The sequence goes on from JAGDQP010018710.1 coordinate 27,920, forward strand.
GATGAGTATTAAAATAGTAAAAACGGCGGAAGTCGTCATAAGACATGTCACTTGGCTTCTTACGTAATACGTGCACTGTAAATACAACGGCGAAACCACCGATTGCAAGCTCCTAGCGTGGTGTAGTGGTAAGACATTGACTTACGAAATAAAAAACCCGCGTTCGAATCCCGGCGGAGGGCAAGATTCTTTCTTTCAAAATATGTTTTATATGTTTATTATTTATTAATAATTGTTTGAGATGCTACTGAGAGCTAGGATGTATATAAATAAACCTGGGCTGGATGCACACGAGCGAAGCAAGGTGTGGAAGGAGACATGGTTAGCGGTTGGCATACCCGAAAGTGCTATTAACATTCTATTCCATCCGTAAATATTCTATTTGGTAGAGCCGTCTTTATACATAAAATTCATTTTATCTTATCCCTAATCCCTGTGTCCCTAATCTCTGTGCTCAGTTGATGCCTTCTGCCGTTTTTACTATCTTAATCTTCGTGTCTAACGCTCTACCTCTTGCTCCATCACTGCTACTTGAACGATTATTCACAGTAACGCTTCTACTATTTCCTGTATGTCAGATTTCGTTCATTATCATTTTCTCCTTTCCTACTGTACGACAGGTTCTAGATAATGTATGTTTTTTTATAGATACCGTTCCTTATCGATATACAAAGTTTGGTTACGATCTGAACTTTTGGCATCTGGATGTTTGGGTGTGAGTATCCTAAGAACATTCTGCAGAGTGTAATCTTGTTTAGAATTGGCCAAGGAATAACATTCTCAGTGGGCGTGAATTTCCACTCAACTTGTGCTGATATTTCTGAGATAATTTCACAATACAAGTTCAATAGAAGTCCAGTTTTCATAAATTTCATATTTGAATAGTAATGAGAAAAACAAGATATATCACAAAAATAATTTTTCGAGAAAAACCTGTTTTAATGTTGAAAACCTCGTAAGACATAATGGTTTCCCAAGACCATTGCCGCTTTTTCCATGGACAGTTCTACTTTTCAGCACGAAAGGACTATTTTGGTCAATAGTACGACGTTTCACCAACAGAAAAAGCACAGAACCCGAAAAAGCCCGAAAATGGAAATTCCTTGTTTTCCCCTTTTAACTGTGGATACCCGAACCTAGCGACATCGAGATCGAAATATCGGTAAAGAAATTGAAACATTTCAAATAACCAGGAATAGACAATATTCCATCCGAATTAATTAAAGCGGGAGGAACGGGACGAATCAAGAAACTACATAAATTGATAAGTGCTATATGAGGAAAGGAGGAGCTTCCAATGGAACGGAAAACCTCAATAATAGGTCCTATTTACAAAACAGGCGATAAATCGGACTGCATTAATTATCGCGGAATCTCGTTACTTCCAACCTGTTACAAGGTATTAAGTAATATTCTGTTAACACGTCTAAGTGTATACACAGATGAAATAATTGGAGATAACCAATGCGGATTTAGAGGACATAGATCCACGTTGAACCAGATTTTCGCCTTGAGACAAATTTTGGAGAAGAAATGAGAATACAATGGGACTGCTCACAAACTATTCATTGATTTTAAGAAAGCATATGATTCTATCAAAAGGGAAAAGTTATATAGTATCCTCATACGATTTGGAATTTAAAAAAAACTGGTTCAATTAGTGAAGATGTCTCAGCGACCCCATAAGTAGAGTACGGATGGGTAATATGTCAGGTAGTTTCAGGATTCTCAACGGATTGAAAGAAGGCGATGCCTTATCACCACTTTGCGTTAGAATATGCGATTTTAGAAATTAGAGGACAAGAAGAGACTTATCATTAAATGGTTTGAATCAACTGTTGATGAGATGACGGATGACGTGGATTTAATAGGGGATGATATATATTAGTGATGAGCGCAAGAGTCTTGGTCTTGCAGTTTTGGTCTTGCATGCGAGACCAAGACCAAGACCAATCTGCAAGAGTTTTGCACACGCACTATTTGAATATTTTTAAAACGTGGAAAGGAAGGGGAAATCATTATATCCTTTACTTGAATTTCTTTGGCTTCTGTAAAAATGCCGCTGGAGCGAAGGTGTTCCCAGTTGTGCAAACCATGTGAGTGGATCTCAGAATCATGCCGCTGTTACTGTAGCATACTAAACTAAACTTACACTGTAAAGTAAACTTACAATAGAAGGAAAAAGTTCTAAAAGTAATTCAAGAGTTCTACCTGTGTCGATATTTCATTTTCTTTCTTGTTGAAAGAGCTTCATCGTTATAGGCATAACAACAATGAACAAGATAGAAAATGAAAAATCGGCACGGATAGAACTCTTGAATTACTTATGAACTTTCTTCCCTGAAAGTCTGAACTCTCTAGGATTGAATTTGTAGGAGCAACATTGAAATTTCGTGCAACGATAAAAATACATTAGACACATACGGAGATAGTACTGCCATCTCTTGTTGGAGATCTTGGCTTTATATTTTCCCTTTGGATAAAGGGCAAAAGGAAGTCTGATGTCCTGGCTTTCCTGATGTTAGGTTTGTCGTGATATGATCTATTGATTCAGATAAAGGTGGATTAGGGTCAGTTCGGAGTCTGTACTGATTTGTGTAACCAAGTCTTTGTGTTTGTTCTAAGCTACTAGTCGATTTTACAAAATGTCTGTTGATATGTGTTATTGAAAACTGAGTTCTGTTTTATGTGTTATGCTACGGAGAATTGAGTCTGAATAAAACAACTGTTTTTGCAGTACACTTGCTAATTGTTTTTCACTTGTAGATAAAGTCGGGAGGAATATTACTAGATGTGGGATATGGTTTTGGATGCAAAGCAAAAGTTACTTTAGAGTAAGCTAGAGGTAACAGGCGTGTGGGCTTGTATTGAGCACAGAAATGCTTCAAATTCAGCAGGTTTACTTTGATACATTTGTTCAACAGAAAAGTATTGATCCACAAACTTGTAAGTAATTTTACCGAGCGGCCGAGGGTGAGTTGGTAAAGTGTTGGGACCGCATTTGAAAGGCCCGTGGATGGAATCCCGCGGCCGGCCATCAAGGCTGACGTTTACTCGAGTTTTCCTCAGCCCCACCAGGCGAATGCTGGAATGGTATCTAAACTCAGGCCCCAGATGCCTGTTAGGCTTAAATAAATTCAAATTCAAATTTGTAAGTAATTATACTTTCTATCACTCTTCTGCCAGAGCTCGCTTGAGCCATGACTAGTCTCACTATCGTCAATTGTCTGGGTTTGTGGACATGAATGCTTCTTAGACGAAAACAACAACACTAACAAGGGAACCCTTTTTGCTGTTCAGCGAATTTTGACTTCGGAAATGTTTTTTGACCTTATTTGAAGCATATAGATAGCGAAAACAATACGCATAAACTCGTACTATGTCATACCAGGTGTATGCATAAGTAGTTTCCGGTTTACCTAAGAGATAGCGCCAGCGATAAGTACGCAGCGTATTCATTTGACACATACGTCATTTTGTTCGTCTAACATTAAACTACAAACACACACAAGTTGAGCCCGCCAAACACTAGCGTCTTTGTTTTATCGTTCAGTGATCATGTCGAAGTTTGTGCCTGAAAAAGAACATTTGCGGCACGCATTGCTTTTCTTATTTAATCAAAAGAAAAAGGCTGTTGAAAGTCATCGTGTGCTGGTAGAAACATATGGTGAACACGCTCCATCGATTAGAACATGTGAGACACGGTTTCGACAATTTAAAAGTGGTGATTTCAATGTAAAAGACAGTGCGCGCTCTGGTAGACCACAAAAGTGCGAAAACGAGCAATTACAGGTGTTATTGGAGGATGACCCAACTCAAACTCAACAGCAATTGGCAAAAGCATTAAATGTGTCACAAGAAACAATCAGCAGACGTTTACGAGCAATGGGGAAGATCAATAAACTGGGTAAATGGGTTTCACACGATTTGAATGAACGTCAAATGGAAAATCGCAAAGTCACTTGTGAAATGCTGCTTCAACGCCACGAAAGAAAATTCCTTTTGTATCTAATTGTGACGGGTGACGGAAAATGGATTTATTTTGAAAACCCGAAGCGGAAAAAATCGTGGCTTTCACCTGGCAAAGCCGGTCCTTCAACACCAAGGCCAAATCGCTTCGGCAAGAAGACCATGCTTTGTGTCTGGTGGGACCAGAGCGGTATTGTGTATTATGAACTCTTGAAGCCCGGCGAAACCGTTAATGCACAACGCTATCGCCAACAAATGATTAATTTAAATCACGCATTGATCGAAAGACGACCGGAATGGGCCCGAAGACATTGCAAAGTGATTGTGTTACACGACATTGCGCCGTCTCACAGAGCAAAATCAGTGAAAGACACCTTTAAATCGCTTGGATGGGACATCCTTCCGCACCCGCCGTACTCCCCAGACCTGGCGCCATTGACTATCACCTCTTCGCATCAATGGGGCACGCGCTCGCAGAGCAGCACTTCAGCAATTTCGAAGACGTTGGAAAATGGCTCGACGAATGGTTTGCCGCAAAGGACAAGCAGTTTTTCTGGTATGGTATGCATCAATTACCTGAAAGATGGGCGAAATGTGTAGAAGCCGATGGCCAATATTTTGAATAAAACAAAATTAATTTCCCTTGAAAATTACGTGTTTTCTTTACCACAGAAACAGGCAAAAACTTATGCATACACGTGGTATATTGTGTCCCTTATAAGTCGAGTCGTGTAATTTGAGCGACTTTTAAGCATTAAAATCAACCTTGAAGGTGAAACTTTATATTAACTAAATGAGTTATTAAATGCATTTCCATAGGTATTTTTACGTGTAGAACACAAATTTCACCATGAAAATGTTCGCAATTGAATATTTTTTATACAAACTCTAGTTTATGATCGAAAATGAACAAAATTCCATAGAAAGTAATGCTGTAAAAGGAACAATACAACTGTTGGAAAGGTGAAGGCGGGGCAGGGGATTATAAATACATAAAAATAATGGTTTCTAATACATTTGGGGGCCTAGGACGTTTGCAATCGCTAAACCACTGATCGACTACACGGTTTTTAAGAAAGAAGCGAAGCGCTGGAGCGAGCATACAAAAAAAGCGAGTGCACCTCATGGAGATGCGTAGCAAAATCTTTTCGATGCCCAGCGGTTTCGCAATTTGGCGACCTTGGCAAGGCCTGGGGGCTCCATTACGTTCTTAAAGTTCGTTCTTTTAAAAAAGGAATATTACAATTATAAAGTTTGTAATAAATATGTTGTAATTATAAGTAAAATTAGAATTCGTTTGTTTAACTTTAAAAACACCTAAATAATAATAACGGACTTAATATTTGTTTACATTTATCTTTAAATAAAAGATGAAAACGTGAAATGATGGAGAACAAATTGATTGAATCACTTTTTAATGAAAAATGAAAGAAAGTGAAGTCTGTTTAGGTTGGAAAACAATTCATTATTCCTTATTTCACTTTCAGAACTTGTTAATTCACTTTATTAGTATTATTGTTTAACTGTTTCATTTTAAAGTTCAATTTCGAATATTTATAAAAATAATCAAATCAGTTGCGTTTTCTCGTGCTTACCACAGTTATTTAAAATATTTAACTTTCAAAAAATTAATAAGCGTGTATGTTAAATAAGATGTGTGAAACAATATAAGATGTAACATGACAGACGAGAATTTTTTTTTTTGGTATTTTGAAAAATGTTTACTGTTCTAATTATTAATTATAATTTTAGTTTGTAATATAGTTATGATAATGTTTGTATGGTAAGGAGTATTGAAAATGTACGTAAACGAAGAGAGTGCAGGAGAAGCGAGAGTGTTGCAATTTTGTTGCAGAATTACACACCAAAGAGGAGAGATGAAAAAATGTACGTACGAAAGTGGAAATTCAAATTGTATTATTAAAAATGACAGCATTAAATAACCGTGTAGTCGATCAGTGGTATAGCGATTGCAAGCGCCCTAGGCCCCCAAAAGTTATTAGAAACCATTATTTTTTATGTATTTACAATTGCCTGCCCACTCTTCCTCTTTCCCACAGTTGTATTGTTGTTCCTTTACGGCATTACTTTCTATGGAATTTTGTTCATTTTCGACCATAAACTGGAGTTTGTATAAAAAAACATTCAATTTGCGAACATTTTCATGGTGAAAGTTGTTCTACACGTAAAAGTTCCTACGGAAATGCATCTAATAACTAATTTAGTTAATATAAAGTTTCGCCTTCAAGGTTGATTTTACTACTTAAGAGTCGCTCAAATTACACGACTAGACTTATTCGGGACACACACATATGACAGAGTGCGAGTCTATGCGTGTTATTTTCGCTATCTATATTCTTCAAATAAGGTCCGAAGTCAAAACTCGCTGAACAGTAAAAATAGTTCCCTTGTAAGTTTTAGTTAAACACAATATCCGTGTATGTTTGGTCTTCCTTTGGAACTTACCTGGAGCAATGGTAAATAATTTTAAGTGACTAGAAGATAACAGAGACCACAATTCTATGGGTTGTTACAAGGTAAGAACTTCAATGTCTAAATTAATTTGGACATCATCTTCGAAACCCATGATAGCATTCTGTCAAAGCTTACGAAACATACTTGTGTGCCTAAAACAGCAAGTAAACTAAAAGTAAAATAATAAAATGTTAGTGATGTTGTTCAAATTAAAGCGAAATTAAACTTTGATAGTTCTATTCTGTACACTTACATGAAGATAAACAATACATTAAAACATATTTCCGTTACTATTGACGAATTGAGGCAGGCAATGATACGCTTAGCTTTTACTTTTCCCTATATCCGGTGTAAAATTTACGTATGAAACGTATATTTTTTTTAAAGGCAAGACTTGCAAAAGACTTGCATGCAAGACCAAGACTGGGCGAGCAAGACCAAGACCAGGGATACCGATGCAACCAAGACTGGGTGTGCAAGACAAAGACCGCCACGGTCTTGGTCTTGCTCATCACTAATATAGATGCACTACAAAGTAACACCGATGTCTTAGTAAAAGCGTGCTATGAGATAGGCCTACAGGTAAACATAGATAAAACAAAATACATGATAAGCCGAAACACAGTGAATGAAGGAAATAAAAACAAGAATTAGGGATGAGGTCATAGAGAAAGTAAACAAATTTAAATACTTGGGAGCGTACGCAACAAGCAAAAATAAGGTCACGTAAGAAATAAAAGGTAGCTTAGTATCACGGGACGGGCGTAAGCCATAGTGCTGTTACCGCCCATACACTTCATTTTTATTTATTTATCGCTTAGTATCGAGAACGCATGTTTCTATTCAGTCCAAAAACTTCTAACATTGCGATTAATATCGAGGAAATTAAAATTGAAAATATACAGAACGATTATTTTGCCGGTAATACTTTACGGTTGCAAAAGTTGGAGTACGACCCTAGCAGATGAGCATAAATTACGTGTGTTTGGAAATAGTTTTGAGAAGGATATACGGGCCGAAACGGGACGAGATGACTAGAGAATGGCGAAGACTGCATAATGAAGAACTCCACGGACTATACGATTTACCAGATGATGTAAAAATAATGAAATATTACAACTAATGTGGGCAGGCCATGTAGCTCGGATGGGAGAGAAACGAAGATTATATTATATCCTGGTTGGAAGGCCGGATGGAAGGAGACCATTGGGAAGACCTAGACGTCGCTGGGAGGACAATATTGGAAGAAAACTTCGAGAAGTAGGTGTTCGTGATGAAAACTGGCTTGATATTGCCCAGGATAAAATCCAATGGCGAACGTTTGTTACTGCGACGATGAACTTGAATTCTGTAAACCATAGAGTTAGTTAATTTGTTACCCTTCATTTGTATTTTCCGAAGGAAATTGTTTTGTTTCGAGGGCAAAAGTCTAAAATTCATGATCAGGCAAATTGAAATTTACGTATGATGAAATAGCATCCCATGTTCCTTCAAGTTGTGATACTCTGAAACGTTATAAATAGGATTCTAAATTCGAAAACATTTTATATATGAACTATAAGATGATGGCTTGCATTCTGAAATCCAAGATAGCTGCAGCTCCCAAACGCCTATTTTTTGTAGATTTGTTTTTTATTTCATGGTTCCATATGTTGCTCAATTCGATTCAGGAATATAAAAAAGATTTGATTTTAAAAATCTAGAGTAGTGCCATTTTGAAAG
>JAGDQP010018711.1:1643-36084 GCA_022664845.1 Lepisma saccharinum
GTCCACTTGAACTACAAAATTACCCAAATTACCCATGTTCCCCCGGTGCAATTTCCAAAATTTTGGTACCGTCGTGTTTGTCTCGTCACATACTACAAGAATCAAGCAAAAAAAAATTGGGGCCCAGTCTGCTCCCTCTCTTCGATTTGTCCACTTGAACTACAAAATTACCCAAATTACCCATGTTCCCCCGGTGCAATTTCCAAAATTTTGAACCGTCGTGTTTGTCTCGTCACACACTACAAGAATCAAGCAAAAAAAATTGGGGCCCAGTCTGCTCCCTCTCTTCGATTTGTCCACTTGAACTACAAAATTACCCAAATTACCCATGTTCCCCCGGTGCAATTTCCAAAATTTTGGTACCGTCGTGTTTGTCTCGTCACACACTACAAGAATCAAGCAAAAAAAATTGGGGCCCAGTTTGCTTCCCTCTAACCCGAATCTCAGCTTAAAGAACTATCGCAATGGATGCGCACGTTTGTGCAACAGTAGAAATAATTTTCTTAGGTATGAAATTTCAAGTTTCTCTTTTTATTCAAATTGAGAACATGCTGGTTTTAAAATAAGATCAGTGGTCCTATTTCGAAACCTATATGTTTTCATTTAAAATAAAATAATGTTGATATTTCATTTGTATGAAAATTATTTGTCAGTGCAAAAATAAAAACTGCTTTATTAATTTTAAGAAACCGTATTTTACAGTGCATTTACGAACAAAAAAAAAATCGTAGACAATTCCATCTATATTATTATTATTTTCAATGGAATATTCCTACCATATAGTGAGAATATTGTACCCTCAAGTGTGGAAATTTTCAAGTTCTGAAGGTATTCTCATGTAGAGGGGAGTGACAATTTATATGGGAAGGGGGGTTGCTGCAGGGTCTGCTCGTTTAAATATCAGTTTTTTTTAATATCAATTGGTTTAAACCAGTAAATAAATAAAAGCAAAAATGCCACAAATAGTGTGAACTTCATGGTGACGATTTCACATATTAAACTATCTGCAATAATTTTATATAATTTTCGGCTTGTAAACAAGGGGTCCTGGGTTCGAGTAAAGGTGGGGGACAATCTCTCTCAGGTGCAAATCGAGTACTGGTTCGGATTAAACTTTGAGTTGTAGCTGTAGGTCCTGTCCTTCATAACCTCGCTGCTGCATAAGAACATTACGGATAAACAAACTTATTTCTATCCATACAAGATGTATTTACATGTATTTTGAAAAGTGCACAAGAAAAAAATAAGTTTAATTTACCAGGGATGCCCCGTGATAATCTCGCGCGACCCCTCGTTGTTTTAGTTAGTAAGATAGAAAAGAGTTGTTCAACTCAATAGATTTTATAATAATGCCTGAGTGAAAGATTATGTACGATTTATATCATCATCATTGTATTCATCCATTTTCTATCCACTGCTGGATAAGCGCCTCCCCTCTTTTTTTACGAATCACCGTCTGCTGCTGTCTTCATTGATGTAGCTCCTGAAAATCGCTTGATTTCATCTAACCAACTTGTATTTGGACGTCATTTTGGTCGTTTCTTTTTTTCTAGGAATCCAGTGTAATACGTTTGACGTCCACCTTCATTTAGTTCGTCGACCTTTGTGACCGGTCCATCTCCACTTAACCTTTTCGTAGTCTTGATTATATCTTCTACCTTTGTTTGTGCGTGAATCCATTCATTTGTCTTCCTGTCCCTCCTAGTTATATACGCATGTAATTAAAATGACACGTTTCTGATGGAGAAATGCATATAGCACCAAGAGGAAGGAAATTTAGAATTTGGGTGTTCCGAATATTTTAATAAAACGTGGGAGAAATGTTCAGCGTCCATTTATCGACTACTTTATGTCTACAGACCAACTATATCACATTTAGATGGTAACAGTACAGAGAATAATCAGATTTGCTTGATTATATAACGAGAGAAAGGACGAATTTAGAAGAAGCGATAACGTTCACCACCTGGGAGTTAAGAGGCCTAGGATTAGATTCGCACTATGGGATACAAGTAACTTGGTACCTACATTAATATAAGCGTATGGATTGTTTTTCATTCATTGGATGCATCGCCTGGTCACAAGATTTGGTTTCATAATCTCTGGATAATTAGTTTCATTTGATTGGGTTTGATTTCCCCCACAGACCCATTAAAAGATGGGTTTGTTGATTTCGTAGATATAACACTAAAAGGGACCAGGCACCAACTAAGAAATCAAATTTTCGTATCGATTTTCGTTCCTTTATTGCAAAATAGGGTTCAACCTGTCATGATATATAAGAGTACAAATTCAATCCCCGCGGAAATATATTGGGCAAAATTTTAATTCAAATCATATTAGAAGTGGAAAAAGTGGGAATATGCGTATTTGGTTTTGTTTTAGATGTTAGTCAAACAGAGAGGCTTGACTATGCTTGGGAATAAGTAGGTAACACGTGAATGTAGCATGTAATATTCCTCACCTATCAGAAAAGGAAAGACGGCTTTGGGCATTCTCTGATGCTGACCATATACTGAAATGCATTAAAATAACTTACTTACTTACCTACCTACGCCTTGGTTTACATATCTCACAAGTTCATTGTCGCAGTAACAAACGATCGCCATCAGGTTCTATCCTGAGTAAGATGAAGCTTGTTTTCGCCACAAACACCTATTTCTCAAGGAGCTTTTCTAATATTGTCCTCCTAACATTGTCTCAGTCTTCCCAGCGGTCTCTTTACATCTGCCTTTCCAACCATGATGGAATATAGTTTTCATTTTTCTCCCATCCGAGCTACATGGCCTGCCGATCTTAGTTGTCGTAATTTCATTATTCTTACAATATTGGGCGAGTCATACCATGAGAGCAATTCTTTATTGTGTAGTCTCCTTATTTTCAAACATTCATAATTTATGTTCGTTTGTTAAGCTCGTACAGCAGCTACGTAGTCGTAAAGTATTATTGGGAAAATAACCGTTCTGTATATTTTCAATTTCAACTTCATTAATATTAATCGCAATCTTAGGAGTTTGTAAACTATTTTTATTTGGAAAAGTAGTTCAGGAGGTGTATTCTGTTTTCCGGAGTAGTTGTTCACTTATTGCCATTTTTTAAATTATCTCTTTTCACTATTTCCAATTTCAGCGGAAAAAGTAAATATGTTTGGAGAAGAAATAATGATTTAGTATTTACCATGAATAAAATCAAATCTAATAGCATACATTTATTAATACAGTAAAGAATTTTACTCTAAGGATTTCGTGAAGGACTGCGAAATGCGAAGCATATGTCATGAGCTATTGTATATGAATTTAAGTAATATGAATAAGTACTACTCGGAACTGTTATTTTTGATAGGAGTTTAGTCAAACTGGTATTTATAACAGTGATTTGTAACAGTTATATAGATCAACCATAGGTAGCCATTTTCGGAGTTTGCCATTTTCAGTAGAATTTAAAAAATAATCAAAGTAAAAATCTTAAAATGTTTCCTACAAAATATGTTTAGAACACATAGAAAATATTTCTTTTTAGTTATATCTCAGTTATCCACATTCAACAATATTGATTTAAGCAGTATTATGATAAAAAAATGATTTAAATTAGGATAGTCATTGGATATTCCGATAATATCCCAACCCAGATTTTCCAATTTCACAAAACTATACAGTATTTCGACTGCTTTCATCTGTTTTAAAGAAAGTATGGAATAGCTATTGTTTAATAAATTCTTCAAAGACCACTTTCTACTCGATCATGAGAGGCAAAGAAAAATTTAAAAATCAGCTTGCCTTTCATTTGTTACAAACTTGCAGATAAGTTGCAACTACAAAAGTTAGATTTTCAAAAAGAATTGAGTTAAATATGCGAAACTAAACATCTGATTTCTTTTACAGTAATAATTTATACCTTCAACGATTTTGTCAAGATTTTCACTTTACAAAAACGACTGCATCTGTTAGCATTCAATAAAATGTATGGTAGTTCATAAACTTTTGCAACCTCATATAATCTGATCACTATTATTTCACATATAATTCAGCTCTTCTCACATCACCTAGTTTACATGCCATTAGCCGGCCGGGTGGCCGTGCGGTCTGCGGCGGTAGGCCAACGGCTCGAACGTCCCGGGCTTGAGTCCCGGAAGAGCATGTGTGTGGATCTTAATAGGTAAGGGGCTAATCGAGACGGGCCGAAGTCCAAAGTTACTAGACTGGCCCATATAAAAAATAAAGTTTACCAAAGTTTTTACATGCCATAATATTTTAACCTTATCGCTCGAAATAGTTTGCAATTATCACTGTTGTTAGATTATTTCCGCCCGGTACAAAAAGTTATCGTTGTCGGTTAGCATTCGTTAAATTGCCGGCATTCGGCGTTTCAAGCAAATATCTTAGCAAACTGATGATGCTCGGACAGCAGTATTTGGATTGGAACACAGTAGATGTTTAGGTGTGATTCTACTATATTATTATTATTATAAGCTTGATCGTGTATATATCTCTTGTTTTTTTATTTTTCTTCTACTCAATCAACGCAAAAGCAGCAAATAAAATGTTATGGCCTGCCTGAAATATAATTATTTATATTTTTGAATTTTCCATATAAAATAAAGTTTATGCAAGTTAGGTTTCCATGTTTACTTGTTAAGCAAAGGCCTGTAAGCCAGCGACTTGAAGGTTCAAGTTCTAAATCTTATCCACGGAATGGATATTTCTAGCTGAATATTTTAATTAAAAGGTGAACAGTATATATAAAAGACTATACGAAAGCGCTGTAAACCATCTTACACCGAGGATATAGCTAGCATTGATTTTCATGAATACAATACGTTCTACCCGAGTATTATGGGTGCAAACAACTTGTTCCCTTAAGCACTGTAAGTGTAATACAACAAGAAGTCCGCGTCGATTGAATGCCTAATTAAGCAAAAGAATGCGAAATAGCACCAATGATGTTTGATCTTGATCCATACGCATTAAAAAAACAGAAGTTGACCATGTCTCCTAAGTTTCTACAAAGCCTTCTTCCAATGATAGTTTATGAAATTTCTGTTAAATATATGCTAAACATTGTATGCGCTATAACTGTAAAGTATTATCTCGTGCACCTCTAAACATAATGCCAGCCTATGTAAAAATTGCCTAAAGGCCTTAAATTGTTCTCATCAATCGGATGCAGTACAGAAATATATATAAACTAAAGTGCTTTTAAAATAAAGAAAGTAAGTATAAAACTTTGAAAGAGGTAAGGAACACTTCTTTATACTAGTGTATGCGCTAAAGTTAGATTAAAAACAACAAATGAAGTGAATCCAGTAATTTAGTAAAAATATATCTCCATCTGGCCACGGTAGCTAGATTTTGATTAAGGTTCTCTTTTTATTTCACAAAAGAGCATAAAAAGATAAAGCCATCCCCTGTGCAATATGCATACGGTGCATGGGAAATGCGCAGGTAGAACTCAACATTTTCTTGACCTATAGTACAAAGTAAGGTAGGGTGGGCAGTCATACGGTTAACCGGCTTTACGTTTCCAAGATGTCCAAAGATATCAATAACACTCTGGTATTCAATTTCATAAGGGGCTAAGCGCACCTCAGAGTTTCAGGCATAAAAAACACTACAGAAAAGTCTCCAGTGTCTTGTCCCTGATTTCAACCCGGGCCGCGCCATTCATAGTCATTATTTCAGCGCGATACGTAAACAACAAGTGTACAAGAAGCACACGATGTTATCTCAAAATGCATATTCCAGCAAAAAAGTAAAACAAAATATATTTTTCACTTCCAATAGGTGTTCTCTCATGTTTTGTGTCAATCCCATGCTTCACCATCATTATTTTATAGAAGACTCAGTGCACCTCAAAGCGCCAGGCGTAAAAAGATTGCAATAAAGTCTCCAGTGTCTGGGCAAAATTTCATCCTGGGCTGCGCAATTCGTAGTGTTATTATTTCACCCTCGTAGGTAAACGACAAGTGTACAAAAAGTATACGATGCTATTTTAAACTATATATTCCAGCAATAATTTGAAACAAAATATATTCCTCACTTCCAATAAAACTCAACATTTGCCTTTAATGCTGGGGGTAATCAGTGCAATCCTAGCTCGTACCATGCAATATCATTTCCACAAAATAGCCGACAGTTCGACAAATGTAAAAGTTGTCTAAAAGCATTTAAACTAATTCAAGCTCCAAATCGGCTTCAAATAATTATACTAGTCACTAAAGTCTATGCTACTGCACAAATATAATTAAGCAACAAATAAAATAAAGTTCCTAGGGTTATCTGTTTTCAGATACTATAAAAAACGACGTACCTATTTCAGCAATAAATGATAATATTCTTAGATGGGAACGTATGTAATAACCATGCTTTATACGAATATGTTTTCTCCTTACTGTTTTTAAATAGGAACTGCATGCTTCTAAATTCATTTTCTATTAGTGCCAAGTATTTTTCAAGGCGTCCAATTAATATTATAACAATACAATTCAAGAATCGATTTCAATAAAAATGCTAGTAATCAAAATGTTCTCTGAAAATCTCGCCAAAATTTTCAATTTTAGAACGGTTTCAACTATCATAATCAAGTTGAATATCGAAACCTGCTTTATATTTCTGGTCGGTTTCGCAAGGAAACTCAAAATATAGATTCTTCCTACCCCCCATTCATATAAAAATATATTTAATTTTCCATGCAGCGCAAATAATAAAACTATCCACGTTAATTTTTCTGTGTCAATCTTAGGACAACAAATACAAGGCCCTGTTACATCACAATTGGTTCACCTACACCTTCACATCAAAAGCTGTCTTTTTACAGAACAACCATCATCATAATTATTTTAATAGTATAGCAACCCAGTCTGCAACCCCCGTCTACATTCACAAATTGTAGACAGAGAAGTTCCACTTCCGTTGCTGGCCAATAGTAATAACTATTAGTCTATTTCCAAATGGAACAAGTCATTGTAGTTTCGTAGTAAAGTCTGCTATTCAAAAGGGCAGAGAAATGATTTTAACAAGCATGATGACAGAAAGTAATGCATTTCTTCAACAGAAACTGCATTTTATTTCATTTCTTCCGTTGCCTTAGCGTCTCAAATTAAAGAGTTCTCACTTCAATTCTTGAAATCAAGAATAATTTTTTAGTAAAAAGTTTCACTCTACAACAAGATATATTCTACATTATTATGAATCAAAAATTGCATTAAAATCACTTGCAATATACTCTCTCCTATCTTATTCCATCCTCAGTTCAGCTGTAAATAATTTTAATCAAAAGTGTTAAGAGAGAAAATTTAGGTACAGTTATTTTAATATAAACAAAAGAGCGATCTCAAGTTCAAATTCTGCCAGGGGTTATACATGTTTGTAATTCACAATATTAAATACGACGTAACGAGGTCAAAGTTTAACTTCCAAAGAATATCAACTATCAAAATAATAAAACCAGCAGCAATTCGTTCGCTGACTTTCAAATGCAAGCAAAACAATAATATTATGCCTGAAATTTATATAGATCTCAAATTTCCTACGGGTAACAAAGTTTGTGCATATACATAATTCTATCTGTTCCCTCCACGTGTAAAATTTCTCATGTCCATCAGAAAACAAATGAACAATAAAAGATAACGTTGTATTTTCATTTAAAATTCTTCAACTATCTTCTTTAGATTTATCAAACAGACACTTCGGAAAAATAAGAAACAACTTCAAAGCAAACAATTTTGTGTACCGAAAGAAAGTAGCTTTAGTGAATATTGTAAAAAAATTCTTAGTCATAAAACACTCATCTTTACCGCTAATTATACGCACTTCTTCAAATGGCTGAGGTTCACTCTCTCCGCAGATATGAAATTTACAAGATTTTTATCATCATCATATCAGCAATTGATGGCATATTTATAGTACCTCTCCAACTAAGTGTTCATTTATGGCAGTTACAGCCAAATTCTTTGAAATCAGTTTCAAAGAATATGCGCTTACATTCTTTTCTTCTTAAAGACCCATTATGAAAATAGCTAATGCTCCAAGTATTATCTACAATCTAACAAAAACCAGAACATCTCAGCTCGGTTCTTTTCAGTAAGGCAATATATAATCTATTTTCTCTATAGAATAAAACTTAACGGTTTATTGAAAAATAATTTTCCCGAAAATAACAGGAAGCCTGCAATAAAATTTATCTTTCTAAAAGCCGAAAGAATATGATGTTTATTTCCCCAAAGGACCGTTACAATGCCAGTTTTCTATTGGTTAAGGATTAATCTCCATTCGGAGACGTAGACCATAAAGGAGTTCACACACAAAGCTTGTTTCAAATATACTATCAGTATAACAGAGGCAGTCAAAAAGAAACAAATATTCCTCCTGCAGAATTTCCAATGAACGAATCCAGGAAAGAAAATGTCTCCAAACTATTTTGTTAAATAAATTTCCATTTATATAATCAAAGAAGAGTACAGGACAAGAATGGGCAGTGTTAAAATAATTTTAATATGAACTTCATTTGAACATGAAAATGTGATATAGTTAAATAGTATTCAAGAAACATCCAAGTATGTTAGACAAGAAAATCGTAAACGTTTCTTGCGGGCGGGCCAACGTCGCAAAGCCAAAAAGCAACAAAATGGCGGATATAAAATAAAAATAATATAAAAAATAATTCTTTAACACATATCTCCCTTATTTAGGAAACCTACACCCACCCATCTGACATCCCACTGCAACTACCACACCCTGCTAGGTCTAGTGGTTGTATACCACTTCTACTGAGCATACGTAACAAGGAAAAATGAGGTCACAAAAGAATTTAAAAGCCGCTTAGTATCGGGGAACGCATGTTTCTATTCAGTCCAAAAACTTCTAACATTACGATTAGTATCAAGGAAATTGAAATTGAAAATATACAGAACGGTTATTCTGCCGGTAATGTTTTACTATTGCGAAAGTTGGAGTACGACCCTAGCAGACGAACATAAATTACTTATGTTTGAATTGCCGGCCGGGTGGCCTAGCGAAGCAGCAATGATGGGTTCAATTCCTGATGACGATTCACTACAACTCTACGAATGCTGTCGCAGAATCTGCCATGAAATATTACAAGTTCAGTCCAAACTGTCGTGAAGACAATGTGTTTATACCTCCATCTTTATTCAATATGATAGCTTGCATTGTATCTGGTAATACCAGCCGAATGGTCGATTGCGAAACTAAGAGGGGGACCAGTTGTTCATCGTCGAGTACTCAGTGTAGCTCAGGACATCGAATTTTCAGCATCAGATGGGAAATTAGTGCTTCCAAAAACACTCTCACTTCCATGGACAGTTCGTCAACTCACTGGGTCATCTGAAGTTGTAAGGCTCCTCAAGCGTTTAGGTCATGGTGTTTCTAATAAGTATATAAGAGAGGCAGAAATAGCTATTGCACAGAATTGCTATGAATCAAAATGTGTGGGTTCTACTTTTGCCTTCAATACACCTATTACTTTGGCATTCGATAACATTGACATTAACCAAGAAACCCTCACAGGAGGAAGCACTTTTCATGGTACTAGATGATGTATCATTGGTGTGAAGGTGGTGGACGACACATTAGGGAAGAGGATTGGCAACCAAGATCCTAGCGACGTTCTTTTTCATTAGGACCAAACAATACTGAACCTTACCATGCCTTTAGAACTCAACCAGCAAGTGTACCGTCAGACATACCCATAGACGTAACAAATCAGCAGTTAATTAGATGGCTGAGAGCAAGAGATCTTAATCTTATATATGTGTTACAACGCAACCCTCACGTTCTGAACCTTGATGTCGCAGGTTACCTTGTGCCATCTTGGACTGGTTTCAATCATACTGTCTCTGATGTAAAATAGAATAAGAGTGTTATCGAACAAAGTCCAGTAAATCCACAGTCTCCAAAGAATATTGCAGTGATTTTCTCAATTTTAAAACTGAGTGAGAACGTTGGAAAGGCGCTAAATTTACCATTTATGTGTGTTGTGGGTGACCATGCAATATATTTCAAGATGGTGGAAGTTATGAGCAAAGAGCAGACGTTATTCTCTAAGATTATTTCACGAATGGGAGATTTTCACATTGTTGGGAACTTTGCAGCAAGGTAAACGATTCGGATTATTAGGCTTAGCAGATTTACTTACTGAGTCAGAAGTGGTTGTTGCGGGTTCTGTTGAAGGTGCCTTTGCATGTAGACATTACAATTGATGCATGAGATCTTTTAATCTCACCTACGAATGTATGATGGTCCTGAAACTACAAGTATTACTCAATCGGCTCACAGAAACTGGACAGAACTTTATGTCACACGATGCCTTATCAGGTATAGAGGACCAAATTCAGACAATTCGTCAGTCCTTTGTCAACATATCTGCAAGAATTTTTATCGTGTGAATCTTTTTTGAACCTGAAAGCCCGATGGGACACATTTTCTAGCTGTACCCATGGACCAATGTTTCAACTGTGGGAATCATTTCTTCACATGTATGAGTTGCTTTCTGGTTTAATAAGAGCAGTCAGAGAGGCTGACTGAGATCTTTATTTGTTTTGTATAAGAAGGATAATTCCTTACATGTTTGCGTATGAACACCATAACTATGCCAGACATTTGACCTATTACTGGGCTACAATAATGTCTCTAGCCCTCGCACATCCAGAAGCTGATACCTACCTACCTATGGGTTTTCTGCTCACATCAGTGCTTTACCCTTTAGTGGTGTTGCAATTGATTATGTTGTGGAGAGAGCAAACAGAAGCATGAAAGTTAAAGGAAGCATCATAAAATTCAGTAACATTGAAGGTGCCGTAGATCGATGGATTCTCTCTGAACATGTGCGTACTAGAGTAGCCCAACGCCGTCAAGAATTCGCAGGAATCCTAGTAGATGGAAGTGAAGACACACACGCTGATCTCAGTCACAGCCGGATGAAACGGGACCAAACTGATCTACATCAATTAGTTCAAACATATCATGAGTGGGGTGTAAACTCATTTACACCTTGACCATGTGTTACTGTCCTGAGTTCTGGAAGAGAACAATTGATACCACCGCTTCAAATCTGTCTCTTGAAGCCAAGAGAGTAGGAAAGAACTTGGCTCATGAATTTATTGAGAAGCGATTATAACAAAATGAAATCAACTTCTATGCTCCAATAAAGAATACTAGAAAACCATCAGCTAGTATGCCACCAAGTAAGAGCGTAAAACTGAAAGAAAGATCTGTGCAAGTGAAGAATGACCGTGAATTATTTTGCTCGATTAGCTATTATTGATCAAAAACGGAAACTCGACATGAAATATGTGATGAAATTTCGACTAAGTCCTGTTCTTCCATGTTTCACCACAAGTGATGGTGAAATGTTCAGGTGTAAGAAATCTGCTCAGGCCATTCATATTGAACAGAAATGTGCCATTTTTAATTGTGAAAGTCTTGGCGCTACTGCTGCATAATAATTGATGCGATGTCAGTACTTCACATACTACGTTCCATCCCAAAATCATGGAGCCTGTTAGCACAATTAGTATTTGAAACAGCTATCTTACCTTACTTCCGGAAAGGTGTAAAATGAGTGGACTTTATAGCCGATGGTTACAAAGAAACATCAATAAAGAACTGGGAGCACCTTCGAAGGCTAAACGTCACTAAAGTGCATGAAACACTACGTATTAGAATTGCAGGTGGTGATCAGAAAACACCAACAACCCAATCAAACTGGATGCGCTTCTTAAGCAATGGACAAAATAAAATGGAACTTATTCACTTCCTTCCTCAAGAGTGAAAACAACGAAATATCAGCCGCAAATACCTGGAAAGCAACTAATTGGCGATAAATGCATGCTGATTACTGACATGGTCATTGATCTGGTTCCCAGTCTCCAGTGCTATCAAGAGGAAGCTGACACTCGACTAATTTTTCAGACAAATCATACTTTATGTAATGGATGTAAATGTGTTGTAGTATGCTCTCCAGACACTGATGTTGAACCACTATTGCTTGCAATTTCGCCAACTTTTGATGGAAAAGTATATTTGAAAACAGGAATTAAGAGCAGGCCCCTACTTATTGATATCCATCATCTTGGTGAAACCATGAATTCAAACATACTTGCTTTTATAGATTGCGATTCAGTAGAAGCATTTGTCGGAAAAGGAAAAATAAAACCTTTCCTTTTAATGTTGAAACACGAACAATAGCTTGGATTTTCCAAGGCCTTGGAAATACTCTGGAGCTGAATGCACTACAGAAACTCTTTCCGTGTTTCATGATGTATAACAGTACAATGTATAGTATAACTAATAGTGATGACATGGGTACAACAAGGTACAGTCTCATTTGCATGAGTCAACATGTGCCACATTCGCTTCCACCAACTGATGATCAACTATGCCAGCACCTGCTGCGATCAAACTACCAAGCATATATCTGGAAGCAATCTCTACAAACAAGAAAATCTTGCGGGTCCAGTGGGACATGACTGGGAAAGAATCTGTGACGATCTTATCACAAAATGGACAACCGAAGCCATCGCCCCAGAAGAAATATTTGAAATGATTAGCTGCTCTTGCACAAAGACAAAAACCTGTAGAAGAGAGGACTGCCAATATATGTGCCATACAAGGACTTCAGTGTACTTATGCATGTACTTGCGTGTCATGTGAAAAACAGGAACTTTCCCCGTCACCAGAACCAGACTGTGATACTGATTCATCCGACGAGTGACCCGTTTGTATTACAAATTTGTAATTAGCTTATGCAGATAATAAATGTTAATCGATATTGTGTAATAGCTACTCATAATGTGTCAGTGGCCATCTTGTTTTTCAAGAACGCTCTCAAATGGACATTCTCGTAGCATGCTAACATACATTCTATGTCTTCGGAATCGTTTTCACTATAATCAGTAATAAAATCGTGTTTTTAAAAAATGCAAAGGAGATCTCATCATAATCAAAGGTCACAAAATGCAACACCTTGCTTCGCATAAAATGAGCTACTTCCCTTAGTTTCAAAGATAAGGAAATAATATTATTATCGTTAGAAAGGTGAGATTCCACTCTATACCGTTTACTTCGAGGCGATTTTCCATATCTCTTGTAGTTTCAAAGTTATCCGCCATGAAGCAAGCATAAAGAAACGAAGAAACCCACATTTTGTAGATAAAAGTCGCCATATTTAAAGATGGCAGCACTATATAACAGTTATACTCACTCAAATAACTTTCGGCATTCATTACCTTTAATTTGACATCAGAATGAAGGTTTTATCTTCATTCTGTGATGAGATATAACCAGTTAAGCATAAATGGGTGTGTTCGCGCGGCCGCCATATTGGTGACGTCATTTTAGGAGTCAGTGGACACTTTTACAGGATGGTAACATGCAAATTCGATTTCACCGTATTTTTTTCTATAAGAATTAGTCATGAAACCCAATTGACAAAGAATTGCAACCTAGACCCCACCTAGCCCTCCGCCTATTAAACTTTCTGTATGTACTGTATCTTAAAGGTTGTATTACTGTAAGACAAATATGCAATACTTTTTTTCTGACATAATGCTATATTAGGCTTTGTACGGCTGCTCATAGGATGTTTCTAAATAAACTATTACTATTATTATTATTATATCAGTCGCCGTGGCTCAGACGGTAGCGAGTTTGACTACGAATCGGGCGGCCCGGGTTCAAATCCCGGCCAGGACACTGGAGACTTTTCTCACAGTGTTCCCATGCCTGGTGCTCTGAGGTCCACTCAACCTCCTATCAAATTGAGTACCCGAGTGTCCTTGGTATTCCTGGGCATCTTGGGAAGGTAAAGGCGGTCGAGCGTGGGACTGACCACCCCACCTCACTTCGTACCTTAGGTCAAGAAAATGTGGAGCGCTACCTCCACATCTCTCATGCGCCGTTCACGGCGCGTGCGTATCGCACAGGGGATAGCTTTGTCTTATTATTATTATTATTATTACTGTTTCACCAGAAATATACATTTTTTTACATGTAGAGAAAATTATCACGGGTCGCAAAACGCACTAGTCACAAGGTAGAAGGTCCAAAACGCACGGGTCGCAAAATGCACGGTCGCAAAACGCACGAAATTACAACAATTTGATCTGTCATCTCACCCTATTTTCCAATTAAACATTTAAACATAGATTTAAACATTTACCCCACGTGGTCCAAGAATAATAATATTGTCTTGAAAATAATATAAAGTTAAAACTTTTAAATAGTTATACGTAGTGAGAGTTGTTTGCGTATACACCGTCAAAGAAATTTATGAAGTTGAGGTTTGATATAATTATTTCACCAATTGTAAATTTAGAAATACCTCGAAATTTACTTTCAAATTGTCTACCAATTCAGCTCGTAATTTGTTTTCAGTTCACATTTATTAGCGAAGAGATATCTTTCAGACAACAATGACTCTTCTAAGATGTTTTGTGTACTTCTAAAATACATGCACAGTAGAACAACTTGTGTTCTGGACAGCATATAATGTCCTATGGTACGCGAATTTTGTTATAAATAAATTACTTTAGTAGGTCAAATTAAATAGACTGACATAGCTTATACACTTGACATTATTATAAAAACACACATATAGTCCGGGGTTCAAGTGAACTTTTTCGCCTGAAGCCAAAATTTCGGTATAAGCCAATACAATAAATTTGGATGGTTTCTTTACGAAAAAAGTGCGCTGAAACAGAATTTGATGGGTATACATTTCATACCCTTGAGCGTTTCGAGATATGTCGTCATCAATATGATCGTTCTATAATGTGTGCCTCTTGTTATGACCTTGATGGATTAACATTAAATACGCCCATGTTTGGTATCAAATGAAAGCCCTAGGTGCCTGGAGTTAATGAAGAACCGCTTATACAATGCAAATGACCGCTGGCAGACCAAGCATTACGACTATATAAAGAACGACTAATTCCACCATAATGTATAAGTTCTCCAAAGTCGTTTCCTTCCAGGTGGTTGCAAGAACTTTTTGATACTTCCTCGTATATGAGACACTAAATTGTTATATTTTGTACATAGCCACATTAAAGTCCAATTTTTCTTTCTTTAATCTCAAACAGCACAGAATAACGGGCCAATATCGGTCCAAGACTAGACCAGTACCGGCCAATATCGATCAAGGTTGGCCCAGTGTTGGTCCGATATTGGTCCAATATTATGTGCTGCTTGGGAAATATGACAGTTTTGTGTCACATGTTTCGAGTTATATATAAATGATTACCTCTTAGTTTTTTGTTCGTCAATGTCACGTGTATCCCTTGGTTTCTCAAGTCGACATATAGACTTACTTGCTTTGCCTGTTACAATTCTGACTATAATTATAGTATGATGGGACTTAGGAGTCCACACATCGAAAAGTCAAACCTCTACCTTGATTTTGAAAAGATAATCTCATATTACTCAAGACCTACATAAAAAGACCAGCCAAACTAACAAAATATCTGTTCAAATTGACTGTACACATTTCTACAAAATTATTGTTGCAGACAAAAGATAGCTATAGAATACTGACGCGCATTATCTCGTAGTTATACCCTCTTTCCCTTCTCAGCATTTTGTTCCCGATCAAGTGGGACCAGAATATTTGACCGTAATAATCTCACCGGACTAATTACCAAATTAAATAAATAAATGAAGCGAAAGTGGATAGTATACACACCGTAGCAGAAGTGTAAGGGTAATCAGATGGTATACGGCGTGTACTTCCGTATACTCTCAACTACAGCCCTGATTATGAATGTAAGAAACAATAAATAGTCACTGCAAGAACGCCATCAGGTGTACTCCACTCATTTATTTCAACTCCAGGCATCTAAGGCTTTTATTTTATACCAAACATGTGTATATTTAATGTATATCGATCAACCTCATAATATGGGGTACATATTATAGGACGGCCATATTGATGACGTCATATCTCGAAACGCACAAGGATGTGACCAATCTGCTCTATGCTGCTCCTTTAAATCATCTCCAAGCATCTAGAGCTTTCATTTGATACCAAACATGAGTATATTAATGTATATCCATTAACGTCATAATACGAGGTACATTTTTCACAGCAGGCAAATGCCCGGAAGGCACCTTCAACTTACCTTACCTAGCCGATACCTTCCCGCATCCTTTCCCCTTCCCTATCCCGGCCTGAGCCTTAGATCCCTAAAGGCCATAAATAAAATTCACTAAATTCAAGAGGTTCATATTATAGGACGGCCGTATTGATGACGTCATATCGCGAGACGCTGAAGGGTATGAAACGTACACCCATCAGATTCGGTTTCAGCGCACTATTTTCCTAAAGAAACCATCAAAATGTATTGTATATACCGAAATTTTGGGTTAAGGCTCTTTGGCACTTTGGAAAATGAAGTCATGTGCATCAGAGTCTACATCTTGTGAATCTATTTTATTTAACTCAGCCTCAACATTATATCCACATTCAGTAGGTTGTTGTTTCTCAAAGAAATTAATTAACGAATATTTCATCATCCCAGTTTAAATATGACTAAAATAACGTTTATAGCGCCTGTAGTGAATGACGTATTAGGGAACAACTTATTGTGTTTCTGTTAACTGTGGCAAACACATAGATCATTCTAGTTTTTGTATTAATGTTCAGTTGTTTTTCAGGTGACTGTTTTTTCAGCATATTGTTATATGTCAGACCCTATACATTTATGAATAGAGGAAATATATGATATCCACCGAGAGTCTTATTAAGTAATTACAAGAGAACTTTAGTCACTGATATTGATGTTCGGAATAGCTGCAAGAAGATATGAGAATGCACATATATGTGTTCAACTTGTCCACAGTGGTCGTTACTTATGGTTGAGAACTTACGTGCTGATAGGTAAATATAATGTTTACAAGCGACTACATTTCTATTAAAGTTCAAGTAAACTTATTGAGTTGTTGCCTTCATTCATTTACTTGAACAGATCTTTTCTTATGCTCGGCATTACTTGAGTATATGCTTTGTGGTCATTGCGATATACTCTCCTTTTATATATTCATCGTTTATTTCATATGGCGTAGACTAGGTCAACTGTAAGTGCGTCCAATTGTTGACTACTAGAGAAATTTGATCCTGAATCAATGAATATGGTGATCTATTTGGAACAGTTTTCAGCATATTGTAAGACATGGTGAATAGATCCTTCGAAAAAAGTAACATTATTTATTTCGCTTATAGGTCACGATCTCTATTCTTTGTTGATTTAACCGCACCCTATTATTTCCTGTGATTTAACCGCACCAGTTTCCGTGCTAGATAAAAGTTTTGAGGATATCTTCAAGTTGTTAGTAAGCCACTTTGAATCACATACTAATATCATAGTAGCAATATTCAAGTTTTTCGCTATAAAGCAATCAGAATTAGAATCAGCAAAAAGCTTTGTAATAAATTTAAAAAAAAAGAAAAAAAAAACAAGCTGCTAAATGCGATTATTGTAATATGCTCGATGATTTGATAGGGGATCAGTTGGTGACTGGGTATAATGAAAGTACTCGACGAAGTTTACTTGCAAATCCCAAATTGACTTTACCGCAGGCAATAGATTAATTAGAAGTGGAATAGCAGGTAGAAACGGATAATATTTTCGTCCTAAATTATACCGTAATAGTGATTGTTTTGGAGTTGGAGATGAATCAAAATACAATGCAAATAAGTATAATCGTTCAAATAACTTAAATACGAGTTATTCAAAGACGTGTAATCGTTGTGGTCGTTTTCTTTCCAATTTGACAATGTCCTGTTTCTAACGCCATCTGTCGGCGATGTTTTCAAAAAAGTCACCGGCAAAATATCTATTATAACACAAATACAAACAGTCTTATCCTTCTAATCATCCTAATACGTCACAACAAAAGTCAAGTGGGGAGAAAATGCCTGATTTAAAAGGAATTTTTGTAGATGATATTTTAGGTTTCAATTCAGAAACTGGAAACGTTGATCCGATCTTGGTGGATGTAGCAATTAATAGCCAGGTTATTAAAAGTCAATTACATACAGGTAATGTAATTTATGTACTGAGTACCTTATATCATGGATCACTTTAGCATCACTTGACCAGCTTTCCAACCAGGTACTTTTAGAAAATCAACTATGGATGTATGAACTATTGATATCATTCGTACAGTAGAAATTAATCTAAAGTTTAATGTTAAAGATTTTATCATGTTATTTCACGTGGTTACTTTCACCTTGCCTAACCTCAATTTTGGTCGTTTGGGATTAAATGATTTATGTACAAACTGGTAAAGAAATTTTACACGTTCTATTGTTGATGCTGGTATAGGTATTGAGCAAATTCGTATGGAACCTGTAGCATGTCAGATTTCTGAAAAAGTTAATATCAATTCGTCCACGAAAACTACTTTGGATTCAAAGATAAAAATTATCTCACCTAAGAAAAGTGCTTAGGAGTCAGAAACAAATTTGTTTAATATCATTGGAAATGAACTAGGGATCCTAAAAGACGGAAGGAAAGATTAATACTTTATCTCCTCTTTATCAAAGGCTTTTGATAAAGTATTGAACAAACAAAATGCAATGGAAACTATGTTACATGCCTTATGCTAAAAAAAAGTCTAATTCTTTGGTAGTTAATGAAGGATTAAATGAATCCGTAGATGATTTCCCTTCTAATGTTCAACAACAGAAATTGAGCACTTCTGATATTCATACTGATTTAACGAACTGGGACGAAAATACAGATCCAAAGGCTCAGCGTAATTCAAAAGATAAACATGTTCGTCGAAAAAATCTAAAACTATGTCAGCAGCAATTAAAGGAGTATGAAGTAGATCTTGAAGTAAGGAGTTGGGTTAATGAGCAAGTGTTTGCCCATTAGTTAATGAACAAAGACTTCGAAAAGCAAAATCTTAACTTGAAATAATTTGTTGATTCAGGTAGATTTGAAGATGCACGGAATTTATTAACGTACTTATGACTAATGTGGTTGATTCTAAGAATGACAACTCTGTGATGGTTAAAAGCATTTCGCATGGTTATTGGATAATTTCTAACTGGTCTATAGTTATTGATTTTTTTGAATTTAATGGAATCATATGTATGGCATCTAAGAAATAATGCGTTGATTATGGTATTTAAAGTTTTTAAAGAACTGTGGATATGGTGCAGAATTACGATATATTTTGGTAAATGGAATAAAGCCTCAAATATTTTCAATATAATTTTAATGGTATCTCACGAACCATTTATTTTTCTTTCTGGAGGTTTACTAAGATGGTTAATGTTACATGTTTTTAATCCAGTGAAGTGTATATAACGTTTCTGGACTGATAATCTAACATTTACGAGAATTAACTTAAGGTGTTTGTGATTTATTTTATTGGTTTCATGTTCACTTCTGAATTGGTGAAGCACCTTGATCTTCTGTTCTGTCAGGAGTAGATGGTGAATGTAGTGAATGGAACAGGTGAATGTAGTGAATGGAACAGGTGAATGTAGTGAATGGAACAGGTGAATGTAGTGTAGGGACCAACTTATTGTGTTTCTATAAACTATGGCAAACACATAGATCATTCTAATTTTTGTATTAATGTTAAGTTGTTTTTAGGTGACATTGGAAAACATTCATTTTTATACGTCAGACCCTATACGTTTATGAATAGAGGAAATATATGATATCCACCGAGAGTCTTATTAAGTAATTACAAGAGAACTATAGTCACTTATATTGATGTTCGGAGTAGCTGCAAGGGTATACGAAGGTATGAGAATATACATGTATGTGTTAAACTTGTCCACACTGGTCGTTACTTATGGTTGAGAACTTACGTGCTAATGTAGGTAAACATAATGTTTACAAGCGACTGCATTTCTATTAAAGTTCAAGTATTCTTATTGAGTTGTTGCCTTCATTCATTTACTTGAACCGATCTTTTCTTATACTAGCCATTACTTGAGTATATGCTTTGTGGTCATTACGATTAGTGATGAGCAAAAGCAAGACCAAGACCAAGACCGTAGCTGTCTTGGTCTTGGTCTTGCATGCAAGAGTCTTGGTCTTGCATGCAAGAATCTTGCAAGTTTTGCTTTTAAAAAAATATACGTTTCATACGTAAATTTTACACCGGATATAGGGAATAGTAAAAGCTATGCGTATCATTGCCTGCCTTAATGCGTCAGTAGTAACGGAAATATGTTTTAACGTATTATTTATTTTCATGTAAGTGTACAGAATACAACTACCGAAGTTCAAGTTCGCTTTAATTTGAACAACATCACTAACATTTTATTATTTCACTTTTAGTTTACTTGCTGTTTTAGGCACACAACTATGTTTCGTAAGCTTTGACAGACTGCAATCATGGGTTATCGAAAATGATGTCCAAAATAATTTAGACATTGAAGTTCTTACCTTGTAACTATCCATAAAAGTGTGCTCTCTGTCATCTTCTAGTCACTGTTCCATTTATTTACCATTCTCCGTGCTCCAGGTAAGTTCCAAAGGAAGACCAAACATACACGGATATTGTGTTTAACTAAAACTTACAAGAGAACTATTTTTGCTGTTCAGCGAGTTTTGACTTCGAACCTTATTTGAATCATATAGATAGCGAAAATGACACGCACAGACACGCACTCTGTCATATATTTGTGTCCCGAATAAGTTGAGTTGTGTAATTTGAGCGACTTTTAAGCAATAAAATCAACCTTAAAGGTGAAACTTTATATTAACGAAATGAGTTACCAGATGCATTTCCGTAGGTACTTTTACTTGTAGAACACAAATTTCATGATGACAATGTTCGCAAATTGAATGTTTTTTATACAAACTCGTTTATATACAGTTTATATATTTATACAGTTTATGATCGAAAATGAACAAAATTCCATAGAAAGTAATGCCGTAAAGGAACAACAATACAACTGTGGGAAAGGAGAAGTTAGGCAGGGGATTATAAATACAAAAAAAATAATGGTTTCTAATACCTTTTGGGGGGCCTAGGTCTTGCAATCGCTAAACCACTGATCGACTAGACGGTTATTTAGTGCGGACATTTTAAATAATACAATTTGAATTTTTACTTTCGTACGTACATTTTTTCATCCCATCTTCTCTTTGGTGTGTAATTCCTGAAAAAAATTGCAACACTCTCGCTTCTTCTGCGCTCTCTTCGTTTACGTACATTTTCAATACCCCTTACCATACAAATATTATCATAACTATATTAGAAACTAAAATTATAATGAATAATTAGAACAGTAAACATTTTTCAAAATACTTACGAAAAAAAATTCTCGTCTGTCATGTCACATCTTATATTTGTTTCAAACATCTTATTTAACATACACGCTTACTATTTATTTTTTGAAAGTTAAATATTTTAAATAACTGTGGTAAGCACGAGAAAACGCAACTGATTTGATAATTTTTATAAATATTCGAAATTGAACTTTAAAATGAAACAGTTAAACAATAATACTAATTATAGTGAATTAACAAGTTCTAAAAATGAAAATAAGCATACTGAATTGTTTTTCAATCTAAACAGACTTCACTTTCTTGTATTTTTCATTATTAGAAACCATTATTTTTTATGTATTTATAATCCCCTGCCCACCTTCCCCTTTCCCACAGTTGTATTGTTGTTCCTTTACGGCATTACTTTCTATGGAATTTTGTTCATTTTCGATCATAAACTGGAGTTTGTATAAAAAACATTCAATTTGCGAACATTGTCATTATGAAATTTGTGTTCTACACGTAAAAGTACCTACGGAAATGCATCTGATAACTCATTTACTTAATGTAAAGCTTCACCTTTAAGGTTGATTTTACTGCTTAAAAGTCGCTCAAATTACACAACTCGACTTATTCGGGACACAAATACTGCATATGACTGAGTGCGAGTCTATGCGTGTTATTTTCGATATCTATATGCTTCAAATGAGGTCTAACTCGAAAAACATGTCCGAAGTCAAAACTCGCTGAACGGCAAAAAAAGTTCCCTTGTTAGTGTTGTTGTTTTCGTCAAAGAAGCACTAATGTCCACAAACCCAGACAATTGACGATAGTGAGACTAGTCATGGCTCAAGCCTGCTCTGGCAGAAGAGTGATAGAAAGTATAATTACTTACAAATTTGAATTTATTTAAGCCTAACAGGCATCTATGGCCTAAGGCTTGGGACAACAATGGGAAAGTTAGCTGCCGGGACTTTGAGTTAAGGTACCATCCCAGCATTCGCCTGGTGGGACTGAGGAAAACTCTAGAAAACCTCAGCCAGGATGGCTCGGTAAAATTACTTACGAGTTTGTGGACCAATACTTTTCTGTTGAACAAATGTATTAAAGTAAACTTGCTCAATTTGAAGCACTTCTGTGCTCAATACAAGCTCACACGCCCGTTACCTCTAGCTTACTCCAAAGTAACTTTTGCGTTGCATCCAAAACCATAGCCCATATCTAGTCATATTCCTCCCGACTTTATCTACAAGTGACGAACAATTACCAAATGTACTGCAAAAACTTTTGTTTTATTCAGACTCAATTCTCCGTAGCATAACATATAAAACAGAACTCAGTTTTCAGTAACACATATCAACAGACATTTTATAAAATCGACTAGTAGCTTAGAACACAAAGACTTGGCTACACAAATCAGTACAGACTCTGAACTGACCATAATCCACCTTAATCTGGATCAATAGATCATACCACGACAAACCTAACATCAGAAAAGGCAGGACAACAGACTTCCTTTTGCCCTTTATCCAAATTATCCTTAAGGGGAATGTAAAGCCAAGATCTTCAACAAGAGACGGCAGCACTATCTCCGTAAGTGTCTTATGTATTTTTATCGTTGCACGAAATTTCAATGTTGCTCCTACAAATTCAATCCTAGCGAGTTCAGACTTTCAGGGAAGAAAGTTCAAAAGTAATTCAAGAGTTCTATCCGTGCCGATTTTTCATTTTCTATCTTGTTCATTGTTGAAATCGTTTCAGTGTTATTATGCCCATAACAATGAAGCTCTTTCAATATGAAAGAAAATAAAAAAATCGGCACAGGTAGAACTCTTGAATTACTTATGAACTTTCTTCCCTGAAAGTTTGAACTCGTTAGGATTGAATTTCTAGGAGCAACATTGCAATTTCGTGCAACAATAAAAATACATTAGACATATACAGAGATAGCGCTGCCATCTCTTGTGGGAGATCTTGGCTTTGTTTGGCCCTTAACAGGAAGTTTTTTCTTCTATTGTAAGCTTAGTGTACAGTAGTAGTGTACATTGTACGTTTAGGTTAGTATGCTACAGTAACAGCGGCATGATTCTCAGATCCACTCACACGGATTGCACAACTGGGAACACCTAGAGTCCAGCGGTATTTTTACAGAAGCCAAAGAAATTCATGTGAAGGATATAATGATTTCCCCTTCCTTTGCACGTTTTAGAAATATTCAAATAGTGCGTGTGCAAGACTCTTGCA
Source organism: Lepisma saccharinum (assembly GCA_022664845.1). Taxonomy (NCBI): domain Eukaryota; kingdom Metazoa; phylum Arthropoda; class Insecta; order Zygentoma; family Lepismatidae; genus Lepisma; species Lepisma saccharinum. Next base: position 25,141 of record JAGDQP010018711.1, read on the forward strand.
GGTGGTCTTGGTCTTGCAGGTATGGTCTTGGTCTTGCACCCCTTGGTCTTGGTCTTGGTCTTGGTCTTGATCTTGCATCGGTATCCCTGGTCTTGGTCTTGCGCTCATCACTAATTACGATATACTTTCCTTTTATATACAGTACCCTACCACTAACCAGTATAATTGAAATGAAATCTTACTGACGGAAACAAGATTAACGTCCTTTTGTCAAGCGTACTTTACTTCATATAGATTGCATAGTAAATAACTTCTCACCTGAGTTGATAATGGATCACATCCACGATATTTAGCAAATATAATGAGTCCTTGGTAACATGACAGAGCTACTATCGCCACCAGTCCAACGCTATTTATCCATATCGCACTGAAAAGACAAATATTTTGTTTATAGGACTATAGAGAGAGACATTTTAAAGTTGTTTAACATTATACGGACTACGAATTAAACCAGTATTTCCCAACTTGGAGTCTTTTGGTCCTTTAAAATCAATTTGGAGTCTTGAGGAATCGATGAAGTAATCTTTAATGGTGAGCATTATCCAATTTTAACTCATGGTATATCGGCCTGAGGCAAAGTTACCTAAAAGCCTTAAAATTTAAATTCGAATTCAAATCATGGTAAATTTTGACGTCTTGGTAGTGTTTATGCTTCGTTAGCCTATTCTCAACTCACTAAGACATAGCCGCAACTAGGATTTTTATTTCGGGGGAAGGGGGAACAAATTATGAGTAGGTCTAAGGAATCTCATATATTTACCAAAATGTGTGAATTACACATCAAAAGTGCCATTATTATGGATGAAAATAACAAGACGTTCTGTTCGTTCTGTAGTTCCTTTCATGACTACACGTAGTTACTGGGAGGGTTTCAAATATTTTCATCCATATACTGTGTAAGAGAGTGTAGAGAGGGTATACAGACTTGGGGCAAACTTGAAGCGCTTCAACTGCATTTCGTGGTAGAACCTTCTTTCCTTTACCACACAACAACTATTCCAGAGTTCAAACTCTCCTTCAACAACACTTTCTGAATTGACATCAACTTCATAAAATTTCACAGGAGGTTTCAGTGCTTCAAAATCTGCTTCACTAATGAATTGTGGTATTAAATGCTGAAGGTCCATTCATTGTCGTTGATGAGGGTCGAACAATGTATTTAATTCACTCATAAGATAGTCCAAATACGGAATATATAGAGACCGAAGGTAGTACTCCTCTTCGTTACGTGCAGGTTGATTTTGCCTGTGTGTCTACCTGTTTGCAAAGCATGGTTTTGACAAAGGAACATTTAACTCTTAACATACTACTTTATTTTCAATAAGAAGTCTTGAAACTGCCTTCTGCATTGTCTCTTTGAAAGAAGGCTTATGACGTTACTAACCGAACTGACTGCTCCCAATATCTCCAAAGTAGGTGACCGTAATTCTCGAGATAGTGGTAAGAGAATAGATAAAGTGACCCGACATACTCTTTTTAAGGTATTAAGTATTACTCTTTTAAAGGCTCAAATACTATTTACTCTTTTCTATCCGAAAATACCTCTAATTATACTCTTTTTCTAATTTTTATATCTTTTAATGTATTTTCCAACTGAAAGCTTAGTATTTCTTAAAATTCCGAATTCATTATACAATGAATGCAGTTAAATGTTAATAAGATAAAAAATTAATTGTATGGGCGGTAACAGCACTATGGCTTACGCCCGTCCCGGTTAAATGTTAATATCATGAAATCTGACCTGAGATATAAGTAGTTAAGTTTGGTTTTCTAAGATTACACGCGTAACAGAGACAAGTTAGAGAATAATGGAGAACAAAGGACTTGAACAATGAGGTTAGGTAACACCTGCAGTATTGGAGACCAGGTGTGCGACTGGTGGTATTGTGTAATATTATGGCTGTTGACAAAAGGCTACGAGGATTAAATAAGGTGATATAGAAATGGCGTATAAAGGTGTCTTGACAATGATGGATATTTCGAGTGGAAATGGCAAGAGGATTAGGATAAAATGAAAGGAAAATCTTAATGCAGAGATGTCTTTGATGACTGGATTGCGTAACAATGAATTTGAAAAGGCCCAGGATTTCTGAGAAAGAAAAAAGTAATGCTCTGGTTTACTGGAAAGGAATTTTGGGAAGATATGTTAGATTGCTGACATTTGTTGTAAGTGAAGTTACATGTGTGCGAAAGTATTTTGTGGAAGCAATAACTAAAGGAAGGTAAGTGAAAAATAATTAAATAATTATTCCATGTTTGAAAGAAATGTGGTTAATGAGTATAGAGATTGATTGTAAAAAAGCGGGCACAGCGAAAAATCGTCATTACAAAATAATAGTAAAACGTTCCGTTGTTCAGAATAATGTAAAATGGATATATTGTGATGAATGTGTCCAATGTAATATATTCTAATATATGATCAAGGTTCAAGCAATTCAGAACGCTAGTAAAAGCAATGAATGAACAAAAAAATAAGCGTATAGAATGTATTGGATTGTGTCGTAATCCGTTTAGAAAAAAAATGAGAAACTAAAGAATTGATAGCAGTATTTGCGAAGATATGAATGAATGCAAAATTATTTTGGATATTGAAAATAAAAGTGTAAAACAAGTGGTTGTTGAATTACCTAACCTATATGGCTTTTGAACAAGAGACGTTTTAAAATAAGTTTTACATGTACAATATTACGAATGTGTGGGTGAGCTGGAGATAGAGTAGGAGAAAATGATTTCTTTAATTGATATTGCCGCTTGCTATGTAAAATAACGTTTAGTATGTCTGTAATGCACAGGAGAAAAGCGAGAATTGAACTCAGAACCGCTGAAAGGCCATACAGAAGGAATGGTTCTTGTTTGGATATGAATCTGTAAATATACTCGCCATCTAATGAGGGCATTGGGTGGGATGTGTGTGTGAGGTGGAGATAGGGCAGGAGAAAATGATTTGTTTAATTGATAATGCCTGTTGCTAAGTAAAATAACGTTTATTATGTCTGTAATGCAGAAATTGTGTACAGGAAAAAAGCCGACTTGGAAGCTTGAGTCCAGGAACGGAACACAGAACCGTTGAAATGTAGATGTCTGCACTGGAACATTAAACCTTTCATTGATAACAACCACACAGCGTCCAAGACAAAGTTCCAATAATAATAATCAAATAATAAGAAGATGAAGAAGAATTTGTCGACCAGGTGGTAATTTTTAAAATCGCATATTCTAACGCAAAGTTAAACAGTAATGGTGATAAGGCATCACCTTGTTTCAATCCGTTGCGAATCTTGAAACTATCTCACATATAATTATTTATGCGTACTCTGCTTATGGAGTCGCTGAGGTACATTCTCAGTGTATAAACAAGCTTTTCGTAGTTCCAAATCGTATCAGGATACTGTATAACTTTTCCCTTTTGATAGAATCATATGCTTTCTTAAAATCAATGAATAGCTGGTGAATAGTCCCATTGTACTCCATTTCTTCTCCAAGATTTTTCTCAAGGCGCATCAAAATCTCTTAAAACTCTCAAAACTGAAGTTCTCGCACATAAGTTCAGTTCTCAAGGAATCTTACAAATTACAATTGATAAAATCAAACCACCACAATAATAAGACCAAGTAACCGGGTTAAGCAGTGCTGTAGTCCTAGAATTTTCACAGGCTATACGCTGTGAATGTTTTAGTTTATGAACCTGTAAGTGAAAACTACACTAAGAAAAAAAATGGCTCTGCTGATTAAACACTTTTCAGTGCCCAAGGGCGACGATCACTTGTTCGTTGGTGTTAAATCAATACAGCAAACGGTGCGTTGGTTTCAATGATTCAATACAATGGATGTGTTGTTAATGCTGATTCAACAGCGCACAGGGTTTCATACTAGCACAATTACAATGCTGCATCACCGAAATCATCACGTTTGTTGAAATACAAATAGTGGTGGTGGTCCTGGGACACCGAAAAGTGTTGAATTAACGCAATCATTTGTTTACTGTGTACGTTTCCGTTTATTTTAGGCATTAGAAGAATGCTGTGAGGCCTTATGGTGAGTCTACATTAGGCTAAATTTCTGTGCGTGTACATGTTGGTTTAGTTTGCCTACATCGAAATCAGCGGTTGTTTTTTGCTACTCCGAACTTTGAAAACAGAAAACGAGACAAAGAGAATATATATGCGTCATTACTTACTAAAGAAATTAGTATATTTGTTGGTACAGTACGCTGCAGTACGTAAACACACAAATACATGTAAAATACCCGAAATTATTTATACCCGTCTCTATCATTTTGCAGTGATTTTGTTATCACTGTTCACAGCGTTGCCAGATAATGAGAACTAAGATTATTTGCATTAGCTTTGTGGGATAAAGCTCGAAATTCTATGTTGATAAATTTCAAAATACCCTAATGTTGTTAAACATAGATTTATGAAAAGTATTCTTATACATGTTGACGAAACATGACGTGTATGGATTTAGTTCTAAGCACATTGAAGCAAAAGCTTGAAACAATACTGGAATTTATATTGTCAACTAAGTTTTTTAAAAATATATCATTGATGGAAATATTTACAAAATAAACTACAGACGTTAAAATTCTTACAAGTATGAAAGAAAATATTTGGTAAAACCCTTTTTCAGTCATTTTCCAGAAGAAGAAACAGTTTCGAAAATAAGGAAAATGTTTTTAAAATATACCGGAAATGTTCCGTGCTATGTGAGTACATATTGGAACGTAACTACCATACGTAGTTATAGAATCTGGCAATCCTATGACCAGTGTTAACAACAATATTGCCAACTGATTAAGACAACACATGTAAATCATTTCGGCTCTTCTATGTATCTTCTTCCGTGTATGTGTGTTTCAACCTATTATATTACATTCTGCCAACAAATTAGTAATTTCTGCAGTAATTAATTATGCGAATATATCCCTTAGTCTTGTTTTCTGTTTTCAAAATTCGGAGTAGGAAAGAAACGACCGATGGTTTAGTTGTTTTGAGACAGTCTCGCCAACATGTGCACGCAGAGAAATTTAACCTAATGTAGACTCACCTTTATGCACCCGATCTGTCCGTCTGTCGACAACTTTCGACTCAGAACTACTAGTGCTAGTATTTTTTAGACCAATTAAGCTAACAAATAGCTATACTGTTCAAATTAACTGTACCCTTTGTGTGTATTTCAACCAATTATAGCACTTAACAGATGACGATAAACACTGATGCGCATCTTGTAGTTTTCCCCTTCTCAACATTTTGTTCCCGATCATGTGAACAAAAAGTATTTGACAGTAATAAACTCACCGGAGTCATAGTCAAATTCAATAAATAAATGAAATGAAAGTATATGGTATACTCATTTTAGCAGAAGGTATACGCTAATGTCTCAGGTTAACCAGAAGGTATACGGCGTATACCCTCGACTACAGCCCTGGGGTTAAGACTGGACCACCGGGTCAATCGACTCAAGACCGGGTCATTCGGGTCTCCTATTTTCGGGTCCGACCGGGTCACCGAAAGTGTCCCGGTTTCAGCTCTGGTGCAGTAAAGTTTCTAATATATTTTTATCGACTGTTATTAAAGGAAAGAAAACAGTAGCAGATCCAGGATTGTCCTGGACAGGTGGAATAGACCAGTTACATTTTTTCCCGCTAAGTGAACTCTTTAGTATAAATTTATCATATTTCCCATCATATTGCTTAGTTTTATGATGGAATATGTCACCCGTATCTCCTCCAATAATTAATATTTCTAGATACATTTTGAAAAAATTATATAAAAAATAGTTTTCTATTGAGGGGGACTCCCGTGTCCCTCTCTGGATCCGCCACTGAAAGAGAAAGTACATTTGTATGCCCTATATTCTTCTAAGATATTCAATTATACATATTTTGCCAGATTTATTGAGTTGTAATGCTAATTACAATAATCAGATATTTCGGGTTCGGAGCGGACCCTTCTCCCCCATCTTTGGTGTTTATGGGTTCAATTTTGGTATTGATATGCCACTGTTAATGCACTTTTGCTACTACTGGTAGCGTTAGGGTCTTACCGGTTTTCCAAAATTAACAATTTTGAAAATACAACAGTTGTAATGAACAACACAATGGCAGTGCTGAAGTTATAATCTCAGCAGGCCTACTGTTTGATCCTCATAAATGGCAAGATCGGGCTATATAAAGCTTAATGGTGAGTGCACATTGCTTTCTTTTAAGGCACTATATTTACTTAATACGGTACTTTGAATTTTGAGTCATTGTCAGTATCCTAATTGCCCTTGCAAGTTCTTTTTTTTAGAGGCACTACTATTAAGCGTATTGAATTCCCTTTAAATGTGTTTTTGTGGGGGCACACGTGTGATAACGGCCACTACTACAAGAGCCCTTTGATTTCCCGGGTGGGGCCTTCGATTACTTGTCCGTCCCTACTAGCACCCATTATGATGATAATACATGTGTAAAATGACCGTTAGGAGCTCTGTTTCATCACTTAGAGTAATGTGTGTATTATTACCATAATGACCAATATACAGTCAGGTCCACCGTGTGTAAAACGACAGTTAAGAGCTCTCTTCCATTGTATAAAGTAACGTGTGTATTATGATCCTAATGAGCTCGTATTGATAGCCAGATCCAATGTGTGTGAAATAACCGTCATAACCTCTGTTTCACAGTTTAAAATGGCGTGTGCTATGAACCTAATTACCTCTAATTGATTGTCAGACGCAACGTGTGTAAAATTACCGTTATACACATAACGGTTTCCTGGAAAGGTCCTGACTTTCCAAGGTCCTTATATCCTACAGACAAATTCACAGTCCTCTGACTGAAGGGGAAAAAGTACGTGAAAATCCAATGTTGGAATTCCCTACATTTCTTGGAGTGTATAATTCTTCATTGTTTCGTCATTATAAAGCTCTTTTTCGCTTTGCTGTATTACAAAGACGGGACGAATTAAAGAGGAGCCCTCAAATCCGGACTTCAGGAAACAGTCCTCAGACACTGCCTTACGCACATATAGGTGTGTGTGTGTGTTAGAGCGTGGGCTTAGTGTTATGAATCGTCTTTATATCAGTGTATGCATATCGGAAACTAAAACTGACTACTGTTTGAAGGTTAAAATTATAGTTTAACTTAATATATTTAACTGACTTACTTTCGTGCGTCCTTTAATGTAGGCACAGTTAAATATCTTTGTATTTGAGCTTGGTTGGCAGCTTGTGTTGAAAGCCAAAATATTGTTCCTCCAACAACAACTGTCCAGAATGTATGCCGTATGGTTGGATCTGGGTTCATGCTAAAAAGAATAAAAAAGTTAGATCGCATTAACCTCGTTGTTTAAAAATATTTTATGGCAATGTTTCAATTGCGTACTTATTGCTCACTAACGATAATGTATTTACTAATTAAAATTACAAAATTTGAATACAAGCAACTTCTAATGCTATGGTTTAGTAAATATTAGAAGTGAATTTTTTCAGAGAATATTTTGAGACTATATCAAAACAGAAGTTATTCAAATGGCTCTTTCACATACGGAACGCGGGTCAGCCCAACACAATTCGCATTTTTACGGTACCTTGACATGGGTATGGTTTGCCCCTTTTCACGGAGGGAAGAAGAGGTTTACTGTTCTATCGCTAGAGGGACTTCATTTCACGTTTGTGAAGTTAGCTACCCACCAAAAACCAATTAAGGTGAAACTTATGAAAATCGTTAGGGAGTGGTTAGGGAGGAATGGGCAGTACATTACTTTCGTTAGGAAGTAAGCGATAACGTAGTGACGGCGCCAGCAAATGTGGGGGGCCTGACTTCACACAGCCCCCCCCAACTATACAATATCTGGCTGGGGTTGTCTGCAATCGTTAGGGAGGAATAGGGAGTACATTATTTTCGTTAGGGAGTGAAGGATAACTTAGTGACGGCGCCAGCAAAAGTGTGAAGTTAGCCCCCAAGGTTCCTTAATTAATCAAATTTTGTGTCGGCGTTGTCTGCAATCGTTAGGGAGGAATAGAGAGTATATTATTATCGTTAGGGAATGAAGAATAACTTGGTGACGGCGCCAGCAGAAGTGTGAAGTTGGCCCCCAAAGGTACCCCAATTAATCAAATTTTGTGTCAACTTTGTCTGCAATCGTTAGGGAGGAATAGGAGGAAAGGATGTTTATTTATTTATTTATTATGAAAACAACAGGCTACTGCCTATTTATAGTCTTCCATTACATAGGACAAAAATATATATAAACTCAATCACATAGAACAACAAAAAAAGCACATTTTTAACACAATTACATAGATCTAAGCAAAGACATTAATAAAAAAATACATAAAACAAAACAAAGACATTAATACCAAACTTTGAACCAAATTTATTCTGGTCAGTATACTACCAACAACCAACATCGGCTCTTTGACTTTCTCACGGGGCGCGAGAAAAAGAGTACTGATATCCCGTCAATAGAAGTAAATAATGAAATAATAACAAATAAGGAGGAAATTGTGAATTTCATAAATTCTTACTTTGCTAATATAGGGACCAACATATGTAATGAATTAAATGGAAATCGGATGCGCAACAATAACACCACGTTCAATGACTCGGCAATTATGTATAATGACTCCCCCCCCGGACACAGCGATTTCAATTTAAACCTGTCTCCACTAACACTATTTTTAAAGTACTCACAGGACTTGATGTTAAAAAAGGCTGTGGAATTGATGGTATTAATAATCGTGTATTACGACTTCTTGCACCGTGGATATCAGAACCACTAACGGACATAATAAGTCATTCTTTTTAGTTTGGTATAGTTCCTGACGCTTGGAAACATGCGGTGGTCACTCCCATATTCAAAGGAGGATCGCACACTAGTATAAACAACTATAGGCCTATTTCTATAACACCAGCTCTTAGTAGAGTCCTTGAGAATGTGGTCGATAGTCAGTTAGAAGAACATATAGAATGTAACAATCTCATAACCGAGAAACAGTATGGTTTTCGCAGGAACCGATCCACCGAACTATTGCTACTAGAATTAATCACGAAGTGGCGAAACATACTAGACGTTAAAGGAAAAAAAACTACATTGGTTTAATTTCCTTAGATATCAGCAAAGCATTTGATACCGTGCAACCTCATTTATTGTTGAAAAAATTATATGGCCAGTTCAATTTATCTAAAAAAGCATGTAAATGGTTTCAAAGTTACCTACATAATAGAGTAATAAGTACGAAACTTGGTAATACTATTTCCAAATGTGCCGATATTCAAATTGGGGTACCACAGGGATCAATCCTTGGACCCAAACTGTTCAACTTATTCATTAATGATCTTGCACTATCTGTGAAAAATATGGAGGTTTACTTGTATGCTGATGATTGTCTCTTATTTTGCTACTCTAATTCTTTAGATCAATTAGCTCACACTATTGAAGCAAACATTCCCTGCGTGCTTAACTGGTACAACGCAAATAATCTAAAAGTGAACACAACAAAAACACAAGCATTAATCTTATCAACAGACAACTACACACGTTCCGTAATTGACAGAGAACTTCAGATAGGAAACAATAAGATATCTACAAGTGCTACATTGAAATATCTTGGCATACCTCTTGATTCGAAACTATCGCTTACGCAACATGTTAAAAAGATATGCACCAATGTTGTGCCGAAAATCAAGGTTCTTCAGTACACAAGCAATTATCTACCTATCACTCACAGAGTAAAGTACTACACCTCGTATATTAGACCTATTCTTGAGCACTATGGTGTGGTTCTGTACGGAATCAACCAAACCAACATAAAAAATATTGAAAGGATGCAGAAATGGGCTATTCGGATAATGCGAAAAGCTCCGCTCTCACTCTCGACCTCCAAATGTAATAAATCAGTGTTGTTACCTACCCTTGAATCCAGAAGGAAATACCTTTTCTTAGTGCAAGTGCACAAAACTATTTATTCGGCACACCACCGAACACTAAGTGAATTCATCCCTATTTCTGACAATAAGTTTTATAGTAATTTGCGGTCTAACAACTCTAAAAATGTTCACATTCCGAAGTGTAATAAGACAAATTTTGGCATGAAATCATTTTCTTATTTGACGAGCAAAGTTTGGAACAAACTTCCAATTGGATTGAAAAAAGAGGGAAAGCTAAATATTTTCAAAAGAAAAATCAGGGACGTAATATATGACTACTGAACAGTGCGCACGTTAGGCCATCACTCACTTACATAATCACTCATTGTATATAATCAGCCATTTCAACCTTGTAATCTTTCAACCATTCACTATTTACCCAAATGTATTTTTTGTTTCTTTTATCATGATTTTGTGTGTGTGTGTTTTGTTTTCCCATCATTGTGTTGTACACTAACTACATATCATAAGCAGGGACATGTATATGGTACTTATTTTGTAACTTTTCTATATTTTTTTATGCTTTGGCATATTATTTGTGTCTTATTTATGTTTTTTGTTACTGTAGGGCAACAAGCTCTTCTATATGTAACCATTATTTATGTTAAAAGAATTGTATAGCTTAATGCAACCCTACACTAAACAATAAATAATAATAATAATTATAATAATAATACTGTTTCCACAAGATAGAATAAAACTATATAAACGCGATCACACAGAACGAAACAAAGACTTCAATATAATTTCCACAAGATAGAAATTTAGTAGTTTATTCTCTCACATTGAATCAATCTAGAGCGTATACCCGTTTTTGTCATATTGTTGATATCTATCTCGTTATCTTCTTGTAAGTACTTATTATAGGTAGCACAAGATCGCCATAGGAGACTTTAACATAGAATTTGTTCTGGGTTTGTTACAGAAGAAAAAATATTGTTGTGCATACGAGTTCTAAGTGAGGGAACTTTTATACTAATAGCTGCGGTTAAGTCTGTACAATCAACGTCATTATTAAATATTTTCGAAAG
>JAGDQP010018712.1:651-36082 GCA_022664845.1 Lepisma saccharinum
TACTTCTCGCCCGGACTTGACTCTTCACTTCCAGTAGAAGTGGCATCCAAGATACACTACCTGCAAGTCCGTGGGCTGTTACACTGTTACTCTGATACTGTTACTCTGTTATTATTACTCTGTAACTGTAGCTGTTGTTACTATCATTCAGTTAGTCTGTCTGGCTGTCCGTTTGCCTTGCTGTTCGTTTATCCAGCATTTCGTCTGTCTCACTTGTCTTGATACTAGCGAGAATCTAGAGACGAGCTTTCTATTGCAAGCTATTGGCTACTAAATTCTTAACGCCAACCTAATTAGGACTGAAAGTGCTCGCTCTCTATATTACCAAGAGCTCATAACTTTCATCTCAACTTCTTGTAAATAGTGTTTGTGTTCAACTGTTAACTGTGGGAACTTGTGGTGTCAATAAACGTATGTGCTACAAAATTACTTGCTGTCGACTGCTCCTTTCAACAAGCTTAGATACCAGGGACGTTCTCTCCTAGGTCTACGCGGATGCTGAACCTGCGACCGTCAAATAGCCTCCGAAGATTGACCGCCGAAGCCCGCCTGCTACACCAGTATTCTGCTACACCAGGCGAGCTTTGATCCGCTACACAACGATAACTTGATTTTCTATTTAACAGTGGCAATGTCCATCTACTCGTCATAATTAAACGTATGCAGTCTATACAATGTTTGAAGAGTAACGGGAAAAAGCAAGAAATGCCACAAGTTAGATTTATTGAGAAAATCAAGTTTGAATATCTTAATCGCTTTGTGTTTAACCAGCTGACAAATAATTTTGTAATATTGTCTCCTGTGGTCATTTAGAAATATTCGTTCTTCGACAGTTTTGTAGTTCCAGTTTTCCCCAATAATGAGTTATACAGCACGAAATTGCTAGAAATGAACATTCCCTGTTTTCTCTCGATACCTTACACTGTACAATACGTAACTGAGATTAGGAATAAAGCGTATACGAAATAGATATTACTTTGGTGATTACGTTGCTACATGAATATAAACGTCATTTCCCGTTACAAACCCGTAACGTAAGTTAGCTTTAGACAGATGAACAGTCTTAAATTTGAACTGTTGATGTAATGTATAATTTTATTTATTATTTCATTATACATATAGTTTGATTGGGCTCTTATAATATTGACAGCTTTAATTGTGGCCGTAAAGATATTCAGTGGGCTCATTAAAGCTGTAAACAAACTGTACTGGCACCATATCTCGTACGATGGATTAGCTAAAGAACTCTAAACTCTGTTCTTACAAGGGATCCGCATGACCTCGAAGGCTCAGAACCGCACGAACATATGCTTAGAATATAAATCACTCATCCCAAAAACAATGGTATGACCCATTCGCATGAAAAACTGCGCGTCTTACCACGCGAGACATTTGAATGATTACATTTTGAAGGTCTAAGAGACGGCCTTTGGTAACACGACGAAACAAAATATTGATATAAAAGGACCAAAACCACACATATTGCAATGTCGTGACCGATTGCTCTATATCTCTCTGCTTAAAATTATTACGCTGTCTGAACAACAAACCTTTTCCACTAACCTGATAGTGTTGTCCCGCTATTCAGCCCTCGAAATACACGTGTGGGATTTCAATGAAGTGGTCAAAGCAAAGTGGAACAACACAAAATGCATATCGGATTAAAGCCAATATTTCACGTTCAACAGCTCTTCTGCCTCCAAGCCGTCCAATATCAAACGCCATACTAATTACATTTTTAAACGATGATATTGGTATGTGAATGTCATAACCTGCCTTTTGCCAAACATATTGTAACATAGGCTTGCACTTCAGTGCAGAAAGTTGATTGTATAGCACAGAGTGAAGTCTCATGATCAAATGACGATCGTATAACTTTACTTGTGGTTTTTCACATTGTAGTCTTACAAAATCAACGATCCTTCTCACATATGGCTTATATTGCCGAAAGAAGTACACATCAAGAGGTTGGCAATGTTTTGTTGTCTTCGGTGGCAATATCTTGAGCGTAACATCCTTGTTCGGAAAACTTTCTTTATGGCCTGACCAGAAATCACACAGCAATAGGCTCTTCGCATCGTCACGTACATGTTCACGGACGGTAGTTAGAAAACGTTTCATGTGCTATTTCATTATTTTGCCACTTTTGCCTGCCTTCCATGAATGTAGCTTCAAGTTTCTTTGAGGTATTTGGGCCGAAAATGCCTTGTGGCTCTTGAAAACAGATATTAAGTACCTTGTTTCTCTTGTTAATTATTCTACCACTCATTGATAAAGCCACATCAATTGTATAGCTGTGTGTAGAGCTATGCGCAGACTGCAACACAACAGTTGTAGCTTTCTCGCCTCTGTAAGATAGTGTTGACAACGAAGACATTTCATAATTAAATTGACTTTGGTCACTGTTCCAAACATTTTCTTTGTCCACACTCCCGTCTCTTACATATTTGTTCACTTCCTCCACAAACCCTTGTGCCTTGTGACGAATACTATGATCTTCTTGTATGTCCTTACGTGTGACGAACTTAGTAATGTGTCTGAAATAAATGCCATATTCACCCTTAAGTTTGTTGATAAAAGTAATCAAAGCTGCGCAATTGTCTAGGCCGACCACTTAAGACGCTTCTAGTGCCCACATTTGCAGATCCATACGCTCTTGCCCTATCAAATTGTGACAGTACATACTCTTTTATACTGTAGTTTTTAATCATAACCGCCTGTTTCCCTTGAAGTGAGCTCGCTCTCGCCTTTTGCTAGTCACATATTCTAACATTACCTTGAAATTTGATTTACTTCGAATGCACTTATAGCGCCTTATAAGTTTGCTATAAGAGTTGAAGCCACGATTGTAATAGTCTTCATAAATGTTCTCCAGTATCTTGTGATCAATATCTTGTAATATACTGGCCCTCGACATTTTGAGTGGAGATGGTTCATACTCACTTTTACTTGAAGGTTCCTGTTGCGCTGGAGATGAGTCTTGTACTGCTGGACGGGCAAACTTCAGGTACGGGTATTTCCTGTCCTTCAAAATCACTATACCTATCCAGCGTATCTTAATGCATTTCTGCGTCACCCCCATTGTATTTATGAATTATTATGCTATATAACATATTCGCGAACTCCATATCCTTGACTCGATTGCGTTTCATATTCAGCACGTCGCAACTTTGCCTCTAACAGTTTGACAGCATACATGGGATTAATTCGCCTCATGATACCTATGTACACTCTTTACACTCTAACCCACAACCGAACACTCCAAAAGTAGGCCTCATTCTGCAGCTATACTATTCACGCAACTAGAGTAAGTACTTGTTTGTGCAGGTACAACATGCCACCGTCGAATGGCGCTAGCAGACAACCGTAGGAATAACTCATACCACTATTTTTGGGATGAGCGATTTATATTCTAATCATATTTTCGTGCGTTTCTGAACGTTCGAGATAACGCACATCCCTTGTTAAACAAAGTACATCTTAGATACATATTATAGAAACTCCAATGCTTAGCTTCTGGTGATGTACAAATCAATATAAATTCATATCCTGATATTGTCGCATTGCCATACATAAAATAAATTGCATTTCCTGTACGGTTATAACTTCGAATATAACAAATGATTATAAAATCTTAATTTACAACTATGTCATCTCATTAAGTACGTTTTGAAGTTCGTTCCATAATTCTCTTAAGTTAGAAACCAAATCGCATTTCCCCTACCTTTTGTTGTACAAGACAAACTTTTGGTCTGAAACGATTTCTTCAAATCATAAAATGTTCATTTTTAATATCCCAATAGCTTCTCTCTTTTCATTAAATGAATAAAAACTAAAATAATATTGAAAATCATACTTATCTGATGATTGTTACTTTATATGTGACTAATTTCAGATAATAATGTTCGTACCTCATCTACTATTGCGGATTCGTAGCCTTTATCGATCCAAGACTGCCAAGCTGATAAGTTGGCTAGAAAATTTCCAGTATTAATTTATTGTCCATATCCTAACTCTTTAAGATTACTTCGACAGGTTTAGAATTAATTGAGTGTTCGCCTTTACTGAGTGATAAATCGCTAGATACTTTGTCACTACTTTCTTCATTCAATTTGAGTGCTGATTCTTGTGTCACATTCGAGATTATATCATCTATTTCATTTGCATCTTGTTGACTAAAATTAGGTATATTTGTCCTTTTTTCACTGCCACATTATCACTAGTAGTTATGAACTTATTGTGAATCATCTGTTGAAACTGCTCCTGTGATTTTTGCAGTGAGTGGATCATATTGAATAAAGTTTGAATATCACTTTTTATCTGCTGGTTAACTTGTTCTTTCTTATGGTTCTGTTCCAAATTATTTTTATACATAGGTATGTACGTCTGTGAAGAGTGATCTTTCCTCTGAAAGCATGCCGCATTAGGTTTGTTTTCCTGATAAGTTCGGTTCTCTGAATTACGCTGATTTCCGTAATGGAAGTAGTTAGTAGAATACCATAGACGTTTACGCCAATTGAACATAATTATGTTCATCGCTTGTCTCCCAAAGATAGAGTGTGGCAGTTCATTGTATAAATTGATCCATTCCATTTTATATAAATTATTTCTTATCACAGCTGGTAATGTCACAGATCCTAAAATTTGAAATTTTGAGTGATCAATTCCCTTTAATTCTAAGTTCGTAGGCGTTAGTTGAGTTTTATCATTTAATGATTCCCATGTATGTTTCTTCGTCTAATTGTACTGACTTCCAGTGTCAACCAATGTACTTATTGTTTTATCTTTGATTAATAGGTTAATAGCAAATGGTGGTGATTCATTCGACTTGGTTGTACTATCCTACTAACTTAACCATATGTCATCAATTCCAATTCCTGCTATTACGTTATTCTGTACCTCAGATGCATTTGTACTTTACTCATGGACTTGATGTGGTGTTTGTGACGTTCTGTTATACTTGGCGTCATTATCACGTGTTAATTGCGGACAGCAAATTCTATAACATTCAATTTGAGAACAATGGTTAAATTTCTTTCTTTATGCAAGGTTCCTTTTGTGAGCGCGGGAAGAAACATTTACATTGATATATCCACGTGACATATTGAGAGAATTGAGGTTTTTGTTATACTTGAAGTGAAGTCTGTTTTACCACATTTACTCACTGATTTCCTGGCTGGAGTGAATATTTACCGGTACGTGCAGAAAGTTCTTAGCTGTCTCGTTCGACCATATCGCGGTGCAAAGAGATTTTGACAGCATCGTCAAAGATTTTGTGTCCGTTGACTTCTATATTGACAAAATTATTACTGGAGGAAACTTACCTGTCGACAAAATGAGCTGTCAACAAAACGTACCTGTCGACAAAACGAGTTGTCTACGAAACATAGCTGTTGACAAAATGTCTTGTCGACAAAATTATTGTTGTTGAAATAAATGCGACCGGTGTATTTGTGAATGTTTTTGTGCTGGAAGTATATGCTCTCTACTAGCTGCTTTTTCGAGATCGAGAAAGTTATCAGTTTTTCTCCATTGTTGTTGGTGATTTCGATAAGGCTGTATTTGCCTACAGTAGGTCTATATTTTCCCTCCCTCCTTATCTTAGCGTTGAAATCACTCAACACAACTTTCGTATTATATTTCGGTAATCGGTCAAACAACCTTTGTAGCTTCTCCTAAAATGTATCTTTGTCGTTATCATTAGTCTGGTCGGTCGGAACATAGATATTTATTAAAATCGTGTTGCACCATCGGATACGTATCGTATGGTACGATAGTCTCTTGTTGACGAATTCAATATTCTGAACCGCCAGAAGGATACTGTTCTTATAGAACGTCCAAGCGTCCTACTAGAAGGAAGTACAGAAACTGTGAAAATGAATGGTTTCGCATACTGACAGCAAGACAAAATTGAGTTTGCATGTAGTGAGCATACAGAAGCTCTAGCGAAAATGTAAATAGTTCAAGGTGACGTCATCATTCTCTCGTTATCCGCGTTCGAACCTTGTCCATTGTTGAACACATAAGTGAGAATGGAAAATAAAACAACGAACACTGAAAAAGAATAAAAACTATATCTTCAGAACAGATAAGAACTACCGTCCTACTGGCACTACGTTTGTGTGCTATCAGCAGGACACACATATGAACACCGTTGTACTGCGAGCAGGAAACATGATTGCCCTACCAGCAGGATAAATGTCTGGACGTTCTGTCATTAATCAGGAATCCTGTTCCGTAATCCTGAGACTATGTTCCCCCATAGTAGAAAGTGTACTTGCTCTGTTGGATGCTATCTTGATCCTCCCACTGGACTTCTTTTATTGCTAACATGTCCAGCTCGTACTTCTCGGTCTCGCGTACAGCCACCTGAAGAATTCCCGTTTTGTATAACGATCGTACGTTCTACGCTTCTATTCTAAGGTCTGTATTAATAATGTTCTTGGAGTCCCCTAAAGCAGTCCCCGCCCATAGATTCGAACGAGGTCCTAGTTTACCTCCGGAAATCTTACCCCATGAGAATCCATGAACCATATGTTACTATTTCTTGATATGTTTTAGCGGTGTAGATTTGTCAGCTCTACGACATCGCAGTAAAGGCAGACATTCAAGATCCTCTGTCCATCTCTGAGTCTTGCCGATGTCATTCATCTTCAGTCTTGAAGTGGTAATGGTGATGCTGCTTCCCTTCGCCATGATATTTTTGTCCTGGGTTATTTTCCCCTAACCTTTGTAAATTCCTCTACTAACTGCAAGGCAACAGTACTTGTTTTGGTCTGACCCGAAATATTTCCGGTACCCACTATTATATGGTCGGCAACCCCTATTATCTGGGGAGGCGCCTGGTGGGAAATCAGTAACTCCAACCCGGGGGCTTATGTTATATATCTGTGTATTTGAATGCTTAACGTAAGCAATTTACATTCTTATAAGTGATTTTATATTTATACTAATAAATTGTATTATCTGACAAGAAGTAGACCCTAATAAATATTGTGTTCAAAAGTCATGTTTAGCAGTGCAGTATTCGTAAGGGGTGCGTTTTAGATCTTCTCCCGAAATGCCTAACCCACATCTAAATACTGCAACCATAATGCAGGGCACACATAATACTAGGGAGGAACGAAGAGTAGTTTACGTAAGCCGTATCCCTAATAACATTCAATATCATATGGATATCCAGGGGATGTCCTGCTGGGATATTTGCGACGTCCAGTCGACATCCCACGATATCCACAGGACGTACTATACGTGTTGATCAGATGGCCGAATGTCCGCTTCATGGATATCCCATGGGACGTCCCATGGGATGTCGGATGGATATCACAAATCACCCAGTTGGACATCCGCAGGGGAAGGTGGGGTCAGCCTTTGTCCTTCCTTTTATTACTTAACGAAGATGTAAAGGTCCTTCATGGTTCTGGGATGCCCTGGGTCTGAGTGAAGGCTTTCACCGTCTCCATGTTAGTCATTTTCAGGAGTCATAGTTGGATGTTGTGTAATATCCACCGACTAACACGGAGACTGTGAAAGCCCTCACTCAGACCCAGGGCATCCCAGCACCATAAAGGACCTTTACATCTTCGTTAAACAATAAAAGAAAAGACAAAGAGTGCGCCAAACTAATCTCAGGCCCTTCTATAATAACATTATCCTCTATCCATCCACAAGAAGGCATCATTAATTGCAGAAAATAATCCTGCAATGGGTTTCGACGTTGCATTTTATTCACCGTCTTCAGAACACAGAAAAAAACACTTGTAGGAAAACTGACCTGAGCGTACCATCTTCGTGGACATTACATCCGTGGTATACTGGCAAGACTTTACTCATAAAAAAGGCAGCACTCGATAACAATCGAAGAATTGTGTAATATAACAAACGGTCCAGGTGGTAAGCTACTGCGGAACAATGCAGAATCTAGCTGCGGGTTCAAAATTCGTCGTGACTGGTACGACTGAACCCACGGAATGCAGTGATAACTCAAGGAACGGGAAAATATAAACAAAACGCTATACACAGCACTTCTCTCGGTCCAGAATATTGGGTGACGCCCAGCATTGCATCACCATATAAGCAGATATTTGTGATGTGCCAGATAAAGCGTTTTTTTTTTTTTTTTTTTTTTGTATTTTTTTAGTTTTAAGTGTCGACATGATTTTAGTTTGCGAGCAATCCCCAACATCCTCTGAAAGAATGGAAATATTACATTGTGTCCTACGGTATGGTAAACTCCTCGATGCGGACCTGTAGATTGATTCTTGATGCATCCCCATGCAGTCAGTGTTCTCGTTGTTTGGTTCTGGGACCTCCTCACACCCCGCCAGCCACACTCAAAAATTAAGATTTTGATTGTTCAAACATCAATATTCAACGCTATTTTGTTGCCGAAGTATTAAAGTAAGCCTAAATGTGCACAGAAAATAAAATGTTGTACACTGCATTATATTTGATATTGTTTCTGTTTTGAACTCAATATATTTAAAAACAAAAAAATATATAGAGTTTAACGTAAACCTCTGAATAGAGCAAAATACACTGACAGAATACAAAAGGTATACAAAATAGCTGCTACAAAAAAAAAAAAAAAAAAATGAACAACTAACAAATTATTGAATGCCTGTTTACAAAATCCTGAATGTAGTATAAACTTCGGCAAAAAAAAATTAAAAACGTTTTGTCAGCAACCTTTTAAAATGAAATTAGCTTATTGGATATGGATTGACCCCGAAGGAAGTGCAACGAAGCAATGCTTGGTGACGTGACTCAATTGCTTATAATAATACTCACTGCTTCCCACATTATTTCACAACATATCGTAAAGTTTCACCAAGCAAATGCCGAGATGGTACTTTAAGGAAGGCCCTGGCCGATACCTTGCTCATCCTAACCTTACCCAATCCTGATCTGAGTCAAAGATGCTAAAAAGGAATCAATAAATTCAATTCAAATATAGCGTCCACAACAAACGAACCTTTAAATGCGTCACATTGAGGCTGAAAAATAGCTCTACCCCTTTCCTGCCATTAGTTCAGAGTACCTGCCGCAGGGTTTTTTCACGTACTGGTTTAAACAAATTATGTATATATAATTACTTTTCGTTTTTATCCTCACACCGATTTCAAATTCGGATTGGCGTGAAATCTTGAAACAAATACAGATTAATGGATACAGGCAACACCGTTCCGATTCACTATTGCAAGTAACGATGAACTGAATGTTACAAGTAATGTCACAGAGTAGAAGCACTTGTACTTGTAGCAATGAACCGGAACTAGTAACCGAATAACCACAATTTCACTAGTAATTTTACACAAGAAGTTAGAAATTAGGCATAACATAATTTAACCCATCCTAAAAAGATAAAAATATAATCTAACCGTCTTTTATAAGCCACACGCTAACCTTATTGGCTGTAATGGGTACATAAATAACGTTCGGGACAAAATAATTTACCATGAATCGGAGACAAAGTGAACGTAAATATCACGATCGTGCAATTTGATTATCGCGTAAATGGAATAGCAACGTATAACAGCCTGTGGCAGCAGCAAGAGTACGTAATGATGAAAAATCTAACCTGATTTATCTATCCTGTCACAGACTACCTAACTGGCTATAGTGGGTGCATGGAAAGGTAAAATAAATAGTTAGACAAAAATCGTAGACAAAGCTAACGAAAATATTGTGGTTGCGCAATGCATGTAATAGTAGTGTGTGGAAAGTAGAAAAAAAATAAAATGCATTGTGTGCCTAGTGCATTAATTTGCAGAGTAAGGTTCATGAACGAACAAATGACGTCATTTTCACAATTCTGAAGCCGTTGCACTTTCTGCACCCCAAAACTCGCACAGGAAAGGGTAGTTATTTATTACTGATTGTAGGTTAAGTTAAAATAATTAGGCCTACGTTGTTTTTCATTAATGGAGCAGCAAACAAATTTACTACTTGTGCAACGTGACAAACAAAACAAGCCAACCAACTATTTGAAATATTGGTAAAGTTTTTTTTTAAATTTATTTATGGCTTTTATACATCTCAGGCTCAGCCCGGAAGGTGTTGCAAGGCATTCAGTCTGAGGCTGTTTGTAGGTACCATCCCGGCGTTTGCCTGGTGTGACTGACGGGAACCCTCAGGAAAAACATCATCATGCAGTAGGATGGGTGGCCGATGGGCGCGAACCCACGACTTTCCGAATGTGAATTGTATGGTGCTTGGTAATAATCACATTGTGGGATATTTAGAACTTAGCAAATATCTCACCGGCTACCTTCACACTGACTTTTATAACCTTCTTGTTCATCGACAGTCATAAACGAAATGTTCTTCGTGCATTAGATTAGAGGGGGGGGACCAGTTATCTACACTCTTGCTATACAGGTGCATGTTAAATGACTACAAAGTATTACTAAATTTTCCCTTTAGTTTCTGCATCACCTACTGAAATATCTATCTTTCATCATCCAAACATGAAAAATATCCCTACCGTCAAAACTGCTGGGCGCGACAGGTATCTTGACCTTCCCGTGTAGGTTGCAATAACAATTTTTTTCGCTTTTACTTGAAGTTATTTCCCATCATTTAAGATGAGGTCAGCATGACAGTATGTTCATCACAAAGGCATAAGGTAATGACAGTTCCAGCTTGGCGCGCTCACTTACGTGAAATTAATAAATACACAATATCCTAGCTATCTTAAAACATCCGCATGCACTTAACAATATGAACTGACATATGCTTACCTCTAAACTATGCGTAGTAACTCAATTATGTTAGTTCGAAGTAATTGTGCAATAACCGTCTAGTACAAACAGATGCCAAACGCGAAGCGTGCTTGCGTGAAACAATCGACTGTTTGCGAGCGTTACAAATTACCTCAGGATATTATCAAGATATCGCAATACGATCACATTCGGGATCATCCTTTCAGGATATCCCCAGAATACCACTCTACTCACAAAGCCGGGATTATCCGGGTAGGATTTCCTACGGATATCCTGGGTATGTCCCAATATCCCGTGCGACATTGTGACACCAATGGGATCTGTTCAGAACGTCCCATGGATGTCGGATGCTATTAGGGATAGTGGTGACCCACGTATTACGAGTGCCAGCTTTACATTTGGAAAGGTCCATGTTACTGATGTTAGAAGACCTACAGCTACAAACACCACTGCTTTGAGTTTGTCGTTATTCAGTTTTGTAGTCCCCATAAAACTGGTATTATCTCCCATACGGAGCGTGTTCAGTTTTCATTTTGAATAACGTTCGTTTCTCCAATACGAGCCTGCTGTCACCATCTTATTGAAACTCCTCCGCTTCACATTACGGACACTGTATAATTACCATCAGTAGTAACGGTAAAACCTGTTACACCACCCTCTTCACGACTGCATTATCATTGTAGTTTAATTTCACACGGACTAGGCGAAATCGGTAGAGTTCGCACACACACATCACCCACAGTAAGGCATTATCTGCATCTAATATACGTATGTAGACGGATTGAACGAATAGAACCAGTGATGCTACAAGTGTGCTGCTGTGATGGTCGCGTTTGAGAGATGCGCATATTACCACCAATTCCGCCTGCTAAAATGAGACGAAAATGATGCTGGGAACTGGAATTCGAACAATTAAAGGTTATACGTATGACCTACCCTATAATAAGGAACTAGTGTTGAATATTCGGCTGGTGCCTAATCAGCATCGTCAGTATGTGGTGGTGTTTCCATTGTATAGTTGGACGTAGGCCAAATGAAATACTTTTTGTTATGTCCAAGGCTACATTGAAGTATGGATCGGTGACGTTTAACAAGCAGAAGCGATGAGTTTGCAATTGGTGGGCCGCAATTGAAATTTTACTAAAACTTAATTTACCATCAAGCCAGGATGAGGAAGTGTTGTGGCATCAGTTCCAGTATGACACCTGTAGAGCAGAGCATCAGTACTAGAGCTTCGTTTGAATATTATCATAAGCTCAACAGAGCAAGCAAGGACCTCATCTCCCTCCGAAATTGTGATATGCATGAGTGAAGTCCTTCTTGGTGCTGATAACTTGTGGAGCCTAGTGGAATACAGTCAAATTCCTAGCAGGCTTCTAAAAGGCAGAACCCACTAGAAACAAAACGGAAGATGATTGTTTTGGTCCTGGTTCTGTTAGGAAACCCGAAACTGCGTATCCGACTGGTAATTTGACCCTTTCATTCAATTTCGTGTGATTTCTCCAGAAACTGGTTGAGGAACAGAGGTGTTTTGCGGTTCACGTGCACCAGAAGCACATGATTTTGAAAAAGGAGACTTAACGCTCAAACCATTAGGCCTCATTTGTAGTAGCGGTGACATTTTGAGTTGTGGTGTACCAATTAGAAGGAAAGTGTGAAACAAAGGAAGGACTTACAGTATGTGTGGGATTAACAGAGTGAGATAGAGGATAGATGGCAGTGATGATAGCATTTCTATTTAAAGTGACAAGGTTGCTCATGCCTTTTGCGGTGTCAGAGTGAGAGAGAGGAATGAGGTACAATAATTAAAATTGGTAGTGAGGTTTGGAGTGAGACGGTTGGTTTTTCCTTTTGAGGTGAGAGAGTGAGATAGAGGAAGGGTTTATGATGAATAGTAATGGTGGTGATATAAATTGGATTGAAAGGGTGAGACAGATGAAGGATTTTACTGAAGGAGAATGATTGTGATGTTGATGATGACAATTTTAGGTGAGAGGGCGAGACAGAGTAAAGATGTTTGTGGTGGTGAGTAGAGTGAGAGAGAGAGAGAGAGAGAGAGAGAGAGAGAGAGAGAGATGAGGTCATGATAGTAATGATAGGATTTGGAGTGAAATTGGGAGAAGGGTGGATTTTGATTTTTGGAGCAACAGAGTGAGACAGAGAAAGGACGTACATTGAGTGGTCCTTGATGCAGTGCAAGAGTAAGACAAAGGATGGGTAGTGATGGATTATGGAATAGTGATGATGATGACGATGGTTTTCAAGTGAGAGGGCGAAATACACAATGAGTAGTGGGATTAGGTTTTTGAAGTGTGAGAGTCAGACAGAGGAAGGGGCTAGAATGAGGAGTAATATGGTGACAGAGGATGCTAGGAGAATGTTTAGTAGGGGTAGTGTTGCGATGGTTTCCAACGGGAGGGTGAGCCAGAGAATGGACCTGCAAGAAGTAGTGGCGCTGTGGGTGAGAGAGTGAAACAGAGGAAGGATTCTGTTGAAAGAGGATGATTGGTGAAGTGAAAGAGAATGAGATCTACAGTGAGTAGTAATTATGGTGATGCCAGTTGGAGTGAGAGAGGAAGGACATGCTGGAGGAGGATGAGCAGTAGTGGCGATGATGATGATTTGCATACCACCACATGCACTGTCCCGACCAGCGCATATGTTGAGTTCGTCGCATGTGAATACCCGACACCGAAAGTGGGTTTTCAAGTGACAGAGTGAGATAGAGACGAAACAAAAGGACGATTTGCTGGCGGAGGATGAGTAGTATAAGTAAACGAGACAAGAAGGACTTTCTTAGGAAGATTTTAAGTTAATGGAGCTGAGGTGTTGCTTGGAATGAAAGTGGTAAACAGATGATTAAGATTGACTGGTATGGTTATAATAGTGGCAATTGGAGGGACAGGACGGACCAAAGAAACACGGGGAGGAGGATGAGTAGTATTTGATGGTAAGAGTGAGACCGAGGTAATAACATTTATCAGTCTATTTGCATTGTATTGACTTAAATATGAATGGATTAGTGATAATAATATATCTTTTGCCAACGTTTACAAAATCCTCCTGTACAAAACTTGGTAAACTTTATTTTATATGGGCCAGTCTAGTAACTTTGGGCATCGGCCCGTTACGATTCACCTTTAGCTGTCAAATCCACACCCATGCCCCTGTCGGGACTCGAACACGGGACCTTCGAGCCGATGGCCTATCGCCGCTGACCGCTCGTCCACCCGGCCGGCTCCTCCTCTAGAAATTAGAATGTGAATACTCATTTGATTCTATTACTACCACAGATAGAAAATTTCTTGAATGGCTAATAAAACCCCTGCAGTTTTCCCATTTCGTCAGTTTTTCTGTTTAATTGCTCGAAAGCTACGCAGTTTAAAAAATAAAGTTTACACCTTAAAAGTTGTGAAGGAATACATCTTTGGTGTCGTAGACACGGAATTTCGGTTATGCATAAATAGTGCGTAATGGAAGACAGTAGTTATACTTTGTTAGTAAATTCAAATAATGCACGCACTCGCAATCGAATTAAGTTATCGTTATCACTCTGGCACTCACTCATCTCAATAGTTTAATTAGCAATGGAACTGTAACTAGAAGGTTCATTTCAGAATATGTCTGTAGATAATATTTTATCGGTTTCGAACAGTCAGTATTTTGCAATTACTTAGTACGTATGCTTGACAAACTTACCATCTTCCCTGAAGATTTTCTCCTCAAAATATTGAGGCAAGAGAAACAATTAAGTCTTAACCGGATTCTCGTATCATCTTTAAGGTAAACCACTTTGCATAAAATATTTCCGCGGAAGGATGGGAATTAGAAATTTGGTAGAATAAAGTGACGGAAAAAGAGACGTGTACTTAAGAAAATGTAATTCTAAATTTTTAAGACTTGAATTTTAAATTTTAAGACTAAATTATTAAGATATCGCACGCAGTATTGGCAACCTATAAATTTTATATATGGCCTTTAAGGCATCTAAGGCTTATGCCGGGAATGTGTCAGCCGGGGCCTATGTTGGAGATGCCATTTCGGCATTTGCCTGGTGTGACTGACGGAAAACTTGGAAAAATCTCAGTCAGGATAGTCGGTCGCTGGGATCGAACCCACGATCCTCCGAATGCTACGCGAAAACTCTACCATTGAGCTACGACGGATCTGTAGTTTCGCAGTGCTCACAGAAAAATACAATTATGGACTTTAATCAATTTGGTGGTTTTCTTGGCGACCTGTATCACCACACATACATTACCCTACAGTGTTCACAATTTTAGACGATGTTGGTCTATGTCATCTTTGTAGAGGGAATCTTTCCTCTCGTTTCCAGTTCAATTCGATCATTGCATCCCCATCCCGAAGGAAAGCCTTTCCGTTTGAAAGGGGGTGGGAAGAAGACAGTAAACATCCCGTTGGATTGGTTCAATCTCTAGGGACCTTGTTCGTTCAAAGCATCACTAGATACTCTGTCAATCCAGGGTCCAAGATCAACAAAGTGGAACGGATATAAACCTCCCCAATATATTTCTTTAGCGATAACGATTGATCGTTTTTCTGTATTAGAAGTGAGTAAGTATAGGTTTGGCGCTGGTGTAACAGAGCTCTTAGCCAGACAGAAATAAAAAATTTAATCCACTTTATTTTTATGCACTTTTATTTTCATCATATAAACAGAAGATCAAGACACGGTTTCCTACAATCTGAATATTTCCTTTATTTGCTTCACGTGAAAACTACGTAAAAATAAAAAGTAATATTTTCCCATTTAATCGAAAATTGAATCCACTTTCTTTTTATGTACATTTATTGCCTTCATGTAAATAGAAAAATTAGTACATAAATTTCAACAATTTGAGTAATTATTTTATTCGGCCCACATGATCGAGAGTCAAGTGGAAGAAGGTAATATTTCATGCCAAATAATTTATCAATTAGAGAAGAACTGACAAATATTGTCTTTGTCATCCCCATTTATGTTCAACCGATAACCAGTGATTCTTTAAGGTAACTTAAATTCTATCTGTTCGTACTATTCGTCCACTTTCAAAGATGTCTTAGAAGTAAGTGTAAGATTGTTCTACTTAAATAATATCAAGTAATAAATTTTCCTTCTTCCGCTTCCTCTTTCCTCAATCATACATTCAGTAACGTCCACTAATAAAAAGCATCCGGATAACTAATATTCCACCAGTTTATTTCCTTCTTCTGTTCTATATGCAGTACTGATCTATTGCTTTCTTTCTCTGCTGTTTCCTCTTTACGTAGCTTTTGCAGCAAAGTGGTCTTCTGTAACTTTTTTTTAGCATAAAAGAAATTTTAAAGGAATTCATGCTTTTTCACAACTTTTTCTGAGAATCGACTTCATGTATAGCTATAGATAAAAGCATTGTCGCATGTTTTTAGATAATATTTCCTAATTATGCAGCGATTTCCCTCGCACGGGGGGGGGGGGGAATTCTCACGGTACAGGAAAGTTCCATGTCATTAAAAATTTAATCATTATAAATTTGACGGTCAGATTGTCAAAGTGACAGAACGTCGAAACTCCAACACGGACAGAACGTATACGAAAAGGGATAAATCGTATACAGAAAGGGTCAAAACGTCTAAATGAGGGAAAAACAATCACCGAAAGGAAAAATTGTTCAGGAAGAGAGGGGTCCAGGCCAAAACGCAAAACGTTGAAGTGTCAATTTCTAAACCCTAAGACGATGACAACGCCTACAGAAACAGAAAGTAACAAAACGTCGAAAACCACAAAGGGTCAGATCGTCGAAGTGACAGAGCGTCGAAAGTACAACAGGGTCAGAACGTATACGAAAAGGGACAAATCGTATACAAAAAGAGACAAAACGTCGAAAATCACGCCTAAAGGCCCTGCAGTTGTCAGTGATCGTTTTTCAGTTTCGACGTTCTGGCACTTCAACGATCAGACCGTTTGAGGTTTTCGACGTTTTGTCACTTTCTGTATACGAATTGTCCATTTTTGTATACGTTCTGACCGTTTTTCAGTTTCGACGTTCTGACACTTCGACGTTTTGGGTTTGGACCCAATTAAGAATGAGAACATAGAGAAAGTAAACAAATTTAAATATTTGGGAGCATATGTAACAAGCAAAAGCCGAGGTAACGGAAGAAATAAAACGTAGTTTAATATCGGGCAACGCATGTTTCTGTTCAGTTCAGAAGCTCCTAACCTCGCGATTAATATCAAGGAAGTTGAAGTTGAAAATATACAGAACTGTTACTCTGCCAGTAATACGGTTGCGAAATTTGGAGTACGACTTTAGCAGATGAACATAAATTACGAGTGCTTGAAAATAAGGTATTGAGAAAGATATATAGACCGAAACGGGGCGACATGACTGGAGAATGGAGGAGGCTGCATAATAAAGAACTCGACGGACTGTACAATTCACCCGATATTGTAAAAATAATGAAATCGCGACGACTAAGATGGGCAGGCCACGTAGCTCGGATGGGAGAGAAACGAGGATTATATTCCATCGTGGTTGGAAAACCGGATTGAAAGAGGCCGTTGGGAAGACCGAGATGACGTTGAGAGGACAATATTAGATGGGATCTTCGAGAAATAGGTGTTTGTGATGGAAACTGGCTTGATCTTGCCCAGTAGAACCCGATGGCGATTTTTGTTACTGCGGCGATGAACTTGCGGGTTCCGTAAGTCATAGAGTAAGTAAGTAAGTCAGTCAGTATGGCGGAAGAGATAATACTTAGTATCTTAATTTTATTACAAAGGTAACACTGTAAGTGGTTTTGCATGAAAGTGTTATTGTGCTGATTATTTTTTTCATGCTTTTCTTTAGTTCACAATTGCTCGTGGTGTCCTCAAATCTTGCAACGTTAATTTAAGTCATTTTCGGACGTTATACACTGATGAAAATTTGCACAGCGACGTGGCTCGGGTGGCAATACAATATTCTATTGTTACCTTCATGTATGTCTATATATTTATATATTTTAAAATAATATTTTAATATTTTTAATATGAACCCCTTTATCCTAAAATTAATACTAGCGCTCTGCAATGAGATTGTGTTTGAGTGGTTGCAGAACCCTTTAGGATGTGGTTCACAAAACATTAGGTTGAGAAATTGTATCCGAATACCGAAATAACTAAAAAATAGATTTAAAAACTTTTTGAAGATATACTTTTCTTAAACAATAAAGGCCCAAAGTAGTGTATAGAGATTGGCCCTTATGAAAGGATACATTGAAGTGTTTTTCTCCTCCGGTATTTCAAATGTGAGATATGAGGTCAGCGTGTTTTACAATGTTGGTTTTGGCAGATGTTTTGTGGCCGAATGTCCTTCCTGACACCAGTAATCTGCGTATGGGTAATCGAAACGTTACTATGCAATGAAGCTCCCACAGGGAATCGAAGCCGGGAGCCTTGCACCGAAGACGAGCGCGGTAAGCACATGGCTACGCTGGAGCTCATAAGGTGAAAAATAAGAAGTCAAAGAACTATGAAGTCAACGTTGGTGGAGAGGGAAGGATGGAGCGCTTCTTTACTGGATCAAGTAATATCATCATCACAGTTTTGTCAACACAAACTAGATTTGAATCGCACATATCACATTTTGAATGAAATAGTTTATTATTGTAAAATAAGGACGGTCGTGGGAGAGGAAGAAATTAAAAAAAATACAATGAGCTCCCGATAATTCGTGTGCGGATTATTCGTGTACATTCTGTATATAAGATAAAAATTAAATCTTTTGCGATGTTCTGAAAAATCTTCCTAGACGTGGTCGTAGGCAAAATTGGGTACACGAGATTTCTTTAACCAAAATCTGCAACATGGTTTCGTCAGTAACAATTTTTCAGTGCTTCCCTTCTTACTCTTCCTCATATTAGCCATCATCATGACATTTTGGCTGATAGAAAAATACATAGTGTCCAGTGCCGGATCTAGAAATTTTACTATGAAGGACAAAGTTAAATTTCGCCGCCCTTGTCACCGTCCTTTTCACGGCCCTTTTGCCTCCTTTTCCATCGTTTTTAGTCAAACAACACAACCGCCCAAAGCGACGGTTACAACGTTGTCTCGCATCACATAGTGTGCTTTTATCTTCTCTGGAGCCTGTCGTGGCATCGCTATTACTGACTCCAGTTAGGCAGTAGATAAGGGCGCCGATCCCGGGACGGGGGGCTTTGGGGGCCCTCCCTCAAGGTTGGGGCCCAAATGATAAGGTGAATTCGGTTCTCCTATTTCTACAGTACATAGTCATTCGTTTTCCCCTTCTACTAAGCGTATCCTCTTTGGCAAATCTATTTCATTTATAAATCCCTCCCTGAAACTCGTGTACTACAGTATTTACAGTATAAATTACATCACGTATAATACCCTCCCCTGGCTAAAGGAGTTAATTCGTGCATTGCGTGTGTTTTTTCTGGAGTTTCGTGCATAAATCGATAAAGACTATTAATTAAAAAGAAAGAGAAAAAGAATGAGAGAAAAAATGAAAACGTCATTTTCTGTTGTTTAAGAATTCTTTATCGTGATTTTGTCATATACAAACATAATTTAAGAAAAAGTAAAATATTGTAACAGCCCAGTTGCTGTTCCATTTTCATTTATTTTCTCCTCCTTTTATTTTCTTAGTCTACGTTCTATTCCCTTTCTATGTGTTCTCCTTAGCTCATTCTCTTTGGTTGGTTTTAGTGAACATGTTTCGTTTTTATTTTTACTTTGGGTTTTAATCGTTATCCATCCAGGTTTTCGTGAGTCACGCAGCAATGACTTGGATCTAGTGCTTGTTTTTGATTGGACCCTAGTCAATGCTGCTTTACTTGTTTTTTGCTGATTGGTGTGAATCAGCTTTCTTCTCCGTTTTGATGGGAGAACTACTCTCCCTCGCCTCGTTAGTTAGTTCCATTTTGTTCACGCCGAAGGACGGACGTCGGGGCTTCCATTAATTTTGCCTTTCCCGAGCCCTAACAACTTCTGGTAAATATAAAGCTATATTTTGAATATTAAACACGTTACAATTCGTCCACTTCGGAAGTTATTAATTCAGTCGTTGTAAGAAGAAAATTATACAGATACAAGTTCTAACGAGAAGTTCAATTTCAAGAAATTACTTCAAAATTTCACGTTGACAAAATTATCAGTATTTTATATTTTGAAGATTATTTGGCAGTATGAGTAACATGTGCTAAATTTCAGTATGAGGCCGCTATTAACTGAATTTCTACATTTTAAGTATCGGAGCGTTAGATTTTAATAATCACATGCATAATTTTCGTATCCAGTTTCAAAATCCTTTCGAAATTCCCGGTTAGCAATGTTGACAGCTACCACATATTTTCCATTACATAGTCAAATTAGCTACCTGTCTGCTCAGCCATCTTTGCGTACCATTTTTTGATGTTAATTGTAAATTTAATAACTCTACATGGTTAGTTAATTTTTGTTTCAACTCCAGCCACTATTCTCCTGTAAATAGTCACATTTTATAATATTATTTTGCATTATTCAAGATTTATTCAGAACGTCGATTGTGTAAATTAGTAATCATCTGTAATGACGTCATGCCTTTAATAAGGCTAACTTGGTTCTTTCATTGTAATTTTTTTTTACAATAACTTAATTCGTGTAAGTAATAATGTGATAAAACTTTTCCAAATTAAATAACAATGTTTTTGGAATAACTTGTGAAAATTTCAGCGAGATTTATTAATTATTATAGAAATTATGGACATTTATATCCGACAAACTAACTTTCATTTCTGCTTAACTAATTCAATGTAAACCAGATAGACGATTCAAATTTGTTTGTTCCTACAGCTCAACAGTAATTCTGCTTTGATTCTTATGAAATTATCATTTCCGCAAGGTAACATTATGTACATTCAGTCTAATAATTTGAAATTCTGAATTTTTTATATTTCTTCGAACAATCTTGTGTTTCTGTTCAGTGAACGTAATATAGAAGTTCTCTTAGTTAACTAGGTATTATTTAAGGCATTAGTTGATAATCCATATACAGTTTATAGTAATATTTATGATGTGCAGTGATTTATTTAATGTTTGCCATGATATTCATTGGAATTTATCTACCAATTATCACGTGAAGTTTGACAGCAATCGATACTAAATTATTTCTGTGTTTCGGTAAACCTATCGTTTTCAGTGATGCGTTTTAATTAGATTAGGTTGGTTCATAAATCCGTAGGATTCTTTCGCCAGCTGAGATGTGATAACTTGGGAAAGGAACTATATATGGAATTTTTGTTTATTTCTGCGTTGATATATGAAATGACTCCAGTATGTGATTTGAGTGAATAAATATTATTTGCATTTTTGCATTATGACACGACGTTTAGATTGAGTTGCGACCGTCATTCGTTGGTGTTCGTTCGTCTTTATTTCAGGAATTGTGATTCCAGACTACAGGTGAGGGCCCTACTAAGGTAAAGGTAAGACGTGGTCTTTTGCCACCCTGTAGACTTCGAAGTGAATAAAGACACAGCATGAGTCACATATGAGTACATATGCGTATTATCGTTTGAAATTATTCCCAAGTTAAGATTTGCGTTTTCTTTCTTAATTTATCGCTAATCTGAACCAGCTGGTACTTCAGAGTATGAACCGACGATCTAATTAAAAGATTGGAGGTGTCGCCTTACCGGTATTTCCTCCCTCGTTCTAAATTATTGTTTTTTTTCACAGCGACCACAAGGATCTGGAAGCCTCTTAGATATTCTTAAATCTGGAAGGCATTTCTGCGCCGCTCATCTGGGGTGTAGAAAATGTTTGGAGCTGGAGTTTAGGTTAGATGCGTTGCGTGGGTACTCTAGGCTCCTGGCGATCCTATTTGCATTAATGGATTGTTTTTGGTGTTGCAGTTTTGGCTTCACCTACCCAGGAAGTGTGTGTGTGATCTCTTTTGGGATCTTGTGTTGTTGTCGTTTCAGTTTTTGGCGTCTATATACAAGAAAAATAAGCGACAAGAACTCACACAAAAGTAGGACTTGCACTAGAAGTATATCCTTCAAACCAAGATTTGTAAAGGGAAAAAATTAGTTCTAAAGCCTGCTGTACGATCATAGGCTGGCTCGGCGTGACGTCAAATAGAGACCCGAGTTCCTGTCGAGTGTCGACTGTTGCGTATATTATTCCAGTATGAGGGATGTGGTGGGTGCTCGCATCAGCGCTTTGCGTCTTTTAAATGATATACAAATCATTTACATATAAATATGTTTGAAAGCAGGAGAAATTCACATGAGCACACATACACACACACCAATACGGATTTAGTGTAGGAAGGAAGGACTTCCTCTCTAGGAGCATAATCTGAGGACATGTGCATTTAAAAAAAACTAGAATTCGAGGACTTTAATTTTGTACTGCCACACCGAGGAGGACCATGTAAAAATAGGTAATATTTATGTGAAGAACAATAATTTTAGCTGGTAATAAACTTGAGTTTTCTGTGAGATATTAGTTTTCAATTACAATTTCTTAGTTATGGTTTACTATTAATTACCATTTTGATCTGTTACCATTAAGTTACCATTAATTATAAGTTACTTCTTATGAATTACTTTATGTTTTTTCTAATTCTTTTGTTATTTATGAAGTAAAAGAAAATTTAAAATGGGCTATTTATATCATTAATGTCTGTTATTTCATCTTCAACCATTTTACAACGCCTAATGCGAACACAATATATCTCAGTATAAAACTACAGACCAATTAGTTTACTGTCAATTCTATACAAAATGTTCACGAAAGTTATTTTGAATCGTATTGAACGAGACTTAGATTTTAACCAGGGAAAGGAACAAGCCGGATTTCGTCGTGGATTTAGCACAATGGACCACTTACAGACATTGAATGAAGTTATGGCAAGGACTAATGAATATGAACTTCCACTATGTTTGAGATTCATAGATTTTGAAAAAGCTTTCGATTCGGTCTTCTTGTTAGCAGTACTTAAATCACTTGAACATCGCAAGGCATCGCAAGTGCATACATCAAGTTACTGAGAAACATTTATTTGACTGCCACATCTGTCATTAGACTACATCAAGAAAGTGACAAATTTAAAGTTAGAAAGGGGGTAAGGTAAGGAGATTCAAATTCTCCAAAACAGTTTTGCGCGGTCCTGGACAGAGTGTTCCAAAATTTAAACTGGGATAAAGTTGGAATTAAAATTAATGGCGAATATCTTCATCATTTACGGTTCACTGTTGATATAGTCCTGTTTGCTTCAAGTGCAGAATAACTGCAAACCAGAATGGAAGAACTGAGTAATGAGAGTTCGAAAATAGGTTTCAAAATGAACTTTAGAATGATATCAACTTGGGCGGTAAACTGGTCTTTTACTGGACTAACTGCAAAATCATACTACCCCTTGCTGTGCTGTATATGTTCCCTTCGACAAATGAAGTTTATAAAAAGATCAATATGCGATGGCAAGAAACTAAAAGTTGGATACGACTCAAAAACAGGAGTGTATATACAATCTAACCTTAAATGTAACTATCACATTGCTCATTTATGTAAGAAATTGAGCAAATGTATTTTCATGCTTAGAAAACAAAAAATGTGCGTCACTGAAAAGGTACTTAAAACTGTTTATTTCGCTTATATATACAATCACTTAGCTTATAGCATAATAGTCTGGGGAAATGATCCAAATGTTAAAAAGATTTTTATTCTTCAAAAAAAGGCCATTACAGTAATTTGTAACGTGGATAACAAAACATCATATAAACCTTTATTTCAAAAACTTGTTTTTTTTAACAGTGCCATCTCTATATGTATTAGAATGTTTAATGTACGTGAAGAATAAGATTCAGTGAATGAGAAAGTAATGAATCTGTTCACAGCCACTTAACAAGGCATAGAACAGATGTAAGAATTGGTCAACGTAATTTAAGTACAACTATAAACAGTTTTGTTGAGTAAAAACATATAATAATCTTCCTAAGAAAATCAAAGACCTAGAAATAACCAAATTTAAAAATGTTATGAAGGATAAGTTAACTGCCATGGCTGTTTATAGTGTAGACGAATTTCTTGAAAATAACTCCAAAATCTGAATGTAACTTAATACTGAATGTAAAATCTGAATGATACTCTAAAATGACGATGCCATACATTGCATATAACTATATTAATGTCCGGGCAATAAAACAATTTGAATTTAAACAGTTGTATCAGTAGTATAGAATTTATAAACGAGTGTTGTGGTATACTTTCTTGAGGTACATAGGTGCCGAGTTTTTTTTTTTGGAGGGAGCGGATACTAACCGATCGGTACCTTAGTAAACATGAAGATAAAACATATGTCTACGTACATGGAAACAAGCAAATCGGAGCTCAGTCGCAGGACACCTAAACTATCTTCGTAACCCTGGTAGTTCCTGATTTGAAAGTTGTTGACAGACAGACATAGTGATTGTATAAGGCTTCCCAGCACTTGTTGCTGAAGCGTAAATGTTGTATAAAGTTTCCCATAGGAAGTTCTTAGTTTATGCAGAGGAAATTCTGACAACCGATCACGTAAATATGCCTTTGCATTCGATAAAAGCAGTATTGATCTTATAAAACTCGAGTTAGGCGGAACGAGCGTCAAATTTGGATTGACGATCGCTAGGATTGTTGGAATGACATTTTAATCTGATGACACGACTTATTTGAAATACCAATGTGCTTATTTCAGTTCATAAGTTTCGCAACACGCTATTTGAAAGTAACGCTTACTGAGAACACACTTCATTCTTCTCTTTTTGCATTAATGTACGGATGTGCAGCTGTAAACCATAAATATGAATTTGTTCTTTTAATCAGTCAAGAGCAGTATTGTAAAATAATTGATTCGTGTGGCTATGAAGTTCGGTAAATGCTATTTTCAATTTCTTTGTATTTGATTATTTCTTTGTACAAAAGTTCACAAAACGGAAAATTTTTGTCACGTACTGTATGTACACTGTAAAAAAAGTTATAACGTTTCTAGGAATTCTAAGGGAAGTTTCGCAGAATTTTTAGTATTACATGCTGTTTCACTGTAATGGAGGGAAACTCAGACAGAGACTTTTAGTATGATTATCTGGATATATTTCGTTTTCAGTTCTGCACATGCGCAGAATGAGAAAAGAGTTTGCTGCCGCCATTTTGTCACTTCTTATCTTGGTAGAAATGGGAAATATTTTGAGTGAATGGGCATTTCAAACTTTAATACAAATATACAAATGATTAAAATGTGGCGTAAGTCGTGGGATCAATTTCTTCGGGATTCAGGCAACACAATTCTAACACTCTAAACTGTTTTCTTTTTACTAGAAATTTAGAGCAGTCAGTACGGCGCTGGATTTTTTACTAAAGTACGCTGTTCAAATCTTTAGACTTCCCTTTTTTTTTTCTTTTGCTCCCAACATTCCTGAGACCTGTATGATTGATGCCTTTTATTAGCCAGATTACTGAAAATTCCCATGTAGCTATGGTTGACTAGCTTTTCTCAGGAAAATATTTAGCAGTATACGTTCATTTATTTCTATAAATCTGGAATAACATTTCGACTAAAATGTATTTATTTTTTTAATTGCGTGAGCTTTCTCGGGGTTATCCTACTTTTTCATTCCACCCATATGTAACCGTGTAGATTGTGAGGTAGAGTTCTAAATCTCAAAATCTCTCACGTAACCGGGTATCGTGAGGTAGACCTTGTATTTTAATTGATCTAGGTCTCGGTAGAAGCAGCACACACTACGAGAGCAAAGCAGATTGAATGAACTGGATTGATATTTGCTAGTATTTATAAGATTTATATAAAAACACTTCTGCTGGAAGGACCCTACTGGAATCTAGACAATTCCAATACAAGATGAGAAGAATACTTTTCCACAACACTGTAATACTTGAGATGATAGATTTGAATCGTCCAATATTAGTATCGTTTAACAAGTATTTATACTATGCCAAAAACGTAATACAAGATATACTAATTCCACTATAACGACGTTTTGGTTTTCTTTTTGTACGAATTCTCAGTACGCGTACGCCTTAACCTTCACTCACTTCAATTCAGTTTAGCTATGCCCTGTATGACGTACTTAATTCACAGAGTTGGACTTTTCCCTGTGTTCTAAGATTAATTGAATAATTAGCTTGCACTAAAGATGATTGAGATAATTATATGAGGACTAGTCTATATATGAAATACACGTAATTATCAGTTATCTTTCTTGCAACTGAGATTAAATTATAAAGAAGTAAATGCTTATGCAATTCTCACACTATGTTTGTATACAACACTCGCTTAAAGTTCTCTAATGCAGATAATGCTGAACGTGACCCGACCTACGTTTATATTATTGTTCTTCGCTGACAATGTCTTTCCTTCCTCAATTCACAAAGCTAACCACATGTCTATCAACCTTCTGACGTTGGATACTGACGATATTTAATTTGAGAGGTTTGTGTACAGCAGGAGACAAAACCTCGAACTGAAAAAGTAACACCGTTTTCTGGTATCCAAAATCCTTACTAGATGGGATTTACGCAGGTTACAGCGATGGTTTTCTTCACTCACGAACTTACAACCTCATGGAGATGCTACTGGATACTGTCCGCATTCTGTTCAGACCTTTCTTCCTGCAACTGACTTAACCATTATAGTGCAGAAGATACGCATCCTCAATATAGTAACAATTCATCCCTGCATGAGCAACTTTCTTCCTCCTATGTTACTCGTTGGTAAGCTCTCTGGAGTGATTAGTGTGTCCCAATCCACGACTTACATACGTAGTGGCGCTACTACTAACCAACGCGACCTCGCTAGAGCTGACGAAGAATTATATCCCAGGCGATAACAGCAGCCAGTGGATAGTTCGCTAACTTCACAGCTGTAGAATACCAAAACTAGGTAATATATGTATATAGAGGGTTATTTCTATCCTCTGTTTCCTCTGACTGTTCGATTTTTTTTTAACTTGCTAGTCACTGCTGACCAGCACCCGTTAAAGGGTTACGCCCTTTATTTCGGGAAAGAGGATTTAGGGATATTTAGGAATGCTGGAATGTAGGTGGTCGAAGTGGAGTAATAATATTTTATTATCTTTTATTTTTCTTAATCTTCATAACTTGGATATTATAAGCTTTGCTTATAATCATTAACTGAGGGAAATCAATGATAATGGAGTGAGGGAAATATGAATTGCACTACCACGCCACATACATTTAGACCAAACAGGTGATTGACATTCTTCTTGCCCATTGGCTACTCTGGGCTTGATGAGAGACAGGTGAGGCCCTGGTCGTACACTGATGGATACATTGTAATGAATGAAGTGAATAATGGAAGTGATTAATTAGGAATCATTGGAAAAGTTATACTTCTGTTTCTAAGATGGTAGTATGTACTAGTACATAGGGACCGGAGTAGGTGGCTTGCAGATTGGTGTTGAGGATTGTACGGGCGGCGAATTGGAGATGGTGGAGGACTTCTTGGCGTTGGAAGGGATAGAGGTTTTGGAGAGCGACTGTTATGAAGGTTAGGAATTGTGATGTGGTAATGGGCTGTGTCATGGATGTAATGCGTGGGATCTGTGTATTGGTTTCAGGAGTTCGGATAGGGGCAACAAGACCAGGATTTTCGGGCTTTGGTGTGGGACGACCTTTGCATTTGTAGCTGAAGGTTGGATGTTTCTCTGCACAGGTATTGCACTTAGGCGGTTGCTGTAGGTTTGGGCAGTCTTTTGTGTTGTGAGGTCCGGTACAGTATGCACATGTAGGAGTATTGGGACAAGCACAAGTTTGATGAGAATTGTATTGCTGGCATTTTTCACATCTCAGAGGTAAAGGAGGCGGTGAGTGAGAAGGTTCGACCCGATATCGTCTTCTGTAAATATATGCACCTGTTGTAAGTAACTCATTGATGGTGTCTTGATTGTTGGTAAGGACTCTGATCATATAGCTGGGTGTTCCTGATGTGGTTTTAATTCGAAGAGACTTGGTAATGATATGTCCCTCAGTCAAGAGTTCTTGTTCAGCTTCTTCGTCTTTGATGGTTGGCTCAACTCCTTTTATTACTACGGAGAGCATTGGTGGTCTTCGTGGAGGTGGTGGATGTCTGATAGATGTATTCTCCATTGCAGTTAGTTTAGCTGATTTCCCGAAGATTTCGTAGCTGTGTTTATTTCGGATGATAGTAGCTAGTTTTGGATTTGGCTACTTAACAATGATGCCGTTTCTAGTTTGAATTATACGGGCGATAGCGTCGCGAGAAACATATTTGATGAATTACTGGAGCAAGAGTTTCGGTGATTGATATTTCAGGTCAAACTTTGTGAGAAGAAATTATAATGAAGCTTGTTCTTGTCCAAGAGAGTCAGTTGGATTATCCAGATCCATATATTCTGAACCCGAAGTGCTAATGGTATGAGTCCTTTTCGATGGTGGTGATACTGGTGTGGTCCGTCCTGATTGGCTTGCAGTGAAAGAGTCTGGTCTTGTAGAGGAAGAATGCTGATCTGCATAAAGCTTATGTTTTCCTGTAGCTCCTGGTGTATAATCTGGCGGATTTTGGTAAGCTGGTGGTCCTGGAATAGTCGGAGGTAGACGATGACGTCCTGTGTGATGGTTGTCAGTCATGTTAGCGAGAAACAATGAGAGGGCATTTAGTGTATACAACACAATGATGATCAGTCGCTGTGCAATGACTGGTATTAAAGATCTCAAATTAACTTGCACCCTCCGGCACTGGAAAAATGCCGTCGATCCTAATCTGATCGTATACGGACTGATCTCTCTTGTACGTGTGCTATACAAGGTCCTCGGTAGTTCGTTAACAAATCAGAGTTAGACTAGGTTAAGTTATCGACTGTTCGACACCAACTCTCTCACTACTACACAGTCGATGCAATAACTTAAGGCGTGTGGCGAACTTCAAAGCATAATATCATTATCAGATTTTCATTGAATTCGAAAGTTCAAAGTGTGGATCAGCACGAAACATTATCTTTTATTAGTAGACCAAACTTATTAACACAATTCTTCCTTATAATTAGTTTTTTAATGCTAACTTTTCACCATTGGTGTTCGTCCCCTCTAGCGGTCTTCTGAATAAGTTTAGTTTATGCCGTTTTATCATTATCAAAGGCAAAATAAACATATTATTTATAATCAACGATTGGCGTAAATATTCACTTCTTGTGACCCTAATCTAGGACCTATATACTCTTAATATCTTTTTTAAAACAAGTATACAAATGAGCAAACGCACAGAACATAAAAAATTTATTGCGTGCCCTGTTTTTCATGTACAGGCGCTCCCTGTCACGCATAGAATTATAAAATCTCCACCAATCATTCCAGCATCATCGATCCGGTCTGAATCAAAGTTGCCTAAAACCTTTAGGCTAAAGACCTTATAATTAAACTCAAATTAAAAATCTGGAATTCCGACTTTCCGAAATTCCGGAATCGCAAAAATGGGCATTCCGATTCCGAAATCCGGATTTCCATTCCGGAATTTTAAGGAATTCCGAACATTCCAAGTTCAACCCGAATTCCAGTATAAAGCGCTCACACTTCAACTGGACCATCAGGTTCAGTAAAGTATTCATATAGTAATACTATGTTTGCGTTGAGGTTCTCTTTCACAGGTACAGCATACCCAGTGCTTTCAACCTTTTGAGGCGAAGCCTGGAATGGTACATGAAGTGCAGGCCTGGCCTTTGCGTTCTCCCCAACTTACTCGGGAGTTGTGATCCTTGCAGAACGTCATCTTTCATATGTTATGCTCTAACTACCAGTTTGGCACAAAAAAGTAAATACAGTAAAATGAAATAGATGTTAATTGCAGAATGGAAAACCGTGGGGGGAATTCGCACCATTTAAGATTTTAAGACCAATTTCCTCCCGTGGATAATTTGCTACGAGGGGGAAATTTTAATAATTGTAATCTCGAGACTTCTCAAAAGGTCGGGAATTGCTTATTATCGCTGCCGAATTTATCGAAAGTCGAGCACAGGAGGAGCATTTGCCCCGATTTTCTTTCCAAAATTTTCGCGTACTCGGATACCCCCAGAGCTGAAACTGGGTCACTTTAAGTTACCCGGTGACATGGTCTGACCCGAACATAGGTGACCCGGATACCCGGTCTGGGAAACAATAATACGGGAGTTTAGGCGTCGTATTTTTCGCGCTCTACGGTTAACATGTCTGGTCCTGCTGATGCTGACCCCTGAAAGAAACACTATTCAAACGGAAAGAAATAATTAAAAGCTTTATTTTGTCCTCCGAGTGTAAGCCATAGTGCTGTTACCGCCCATTAAATTAATTGTATTATTATTCTCCGAGTTACTGGGTCTAATTCGGGTCACCGTGTCAGACCGGGTCCAAAGACCAGACAAGGTTACCTGGTTCAAATCTTGACCCGAACGACCCGGTGACCCATTTCAGCTCTGCCCTGTAGGCCTACTCACCCATAATGCCTAACATCGATTTCGAAATAGATAGTCTAACCATCTAAAAGAAGCAATATATAAATAAATATGATAAATGCAAATAAACAAGATGTTCTTTATTTTTTTTAATTTTTTTTTTTTTTTTTGGTGATTTTGGACATATCACTTCAAACTGGTTCTCGAGATGGACGTAAGCCAAAGTGCTGTTACCGCCCATACAATTAATTTTATCTTATCCAAAACGGTTCTGATTAGTTTCCAATTCTTTCTCATTAAACACTACAAGAAAACCTGACCTTGGAAGTAAGAACAACAGAGCAAGCCACAGAGTAAAATCCCTTCGAGAGGTCATAAATAGGGGAAGAGGGAAAGAAGGAAGTTTTCCTTTCTGTTATGGTTGTAAATCATTCGGAACTTTCCCCTCCCCCGTGCTCAACAACTGAATCTGGGAAAATATTTCTAGCAACTAAATCAGTGAATTACAAAGGGTGATTCAAAATTACTTTTATGTACCCATGTTAGTAAATTATACCACCGTTTAGGTCATTTCAAAAGAAGAAAAAAGCTTTTTGAAAATGTTTCGTAAAATGCATCCGTTCTAAGCTAGTGTCATGCAAAATTATCGCGGCATTGTCACAAATGACCTCGTTTCTCCACAAATAATGACTCGAGACGTGTATGTTACAGTCATCGCAATTGAACTTCTAGCCAGCATCTATTTCAGCAAAGTTTAGGACTTGACTGTTATTTATGGCCTTCAGTCATCTATGGCCCAGGCTGGAAACGGATGGGGAAGGAGTCGTCCAACGCCTAATTTGAAGATACCATCCCCGCATTTCCCTGGTGTAACTGAGGAATCCCTGGAAAAAACTAAGCCACAATGGCCGGTCCCCGGTTTTGAACTCACGACCTCCCGAATGCGGAGGCAATCCTCTACCAACTGGACTTATGGACCTATGTTTAAAATATATTAAAAAATAATATAGAAATTGACACATACTTCTTCGCAAGAGACTTATTTCAAAAAGTAACATTTTGTGGATGTTTTGACCGTTTCTGTGGGTACGTCGTGACCTAGACCCTAATTAAGTTCATTTTAAAAAATTGATCCCTAGATAAAGCATGAGTGCAATTTTCGATTTATAATAATTTACCAAGGGGACACTAACATTAGTGATTGCTGGTAAGTTGCAACATACTACCTGTTTGGGTAGCTATACGAAGATATTATCCCTGGTTGGGATGATATTCGGAATCAACAACCAGGAATGACATTCTTACGCTAACGAACTCTATGGCTTATGGAACTCGCAAGTTCATCGCACAGTAACAAACGTTCGCCATTGCACTATATCCTGGGCAATTTCAAGCCAATTTTCATCACAAACACCTACTTCTCGATGATCCCATCTAATATTGTCCTCCCAACGACGCCTCGGTCTTCCCAATGGCCTCTTTCCATCCGGTCTTCCAACCAGGATAGAATATATTCTACGTTTCACCCCATCCGAGCTACATGGCCTGCCCACCTTAGTCGTCGCGATTTCATTATTTTTACATACAGTCCGTGGAGTTCTTCATTATGCAGTCTCCTCCACTCTCCAGTCATCTCGTCGCGTTTCGGCCCGTATATCTTTCTCAAGAACTTATCCTCAAATACACGTAATTTATGTTTATATGCTAGGGTCGTACTCCAACTTTCGCAACCGTAAAGTCTTACCGGCAGAATAACCGTTCTGTATATTTTTAATTTCAGTTTCCTTGAAATTAATCGCGATGTTAGAAACTTTTGGACTGAACAGAAATATGCGTTCCCCGATACTAACCGACTGCTTATTTCTTCCGTGACCTCATATTTGCTTGTTACGTATGCTTCCAAGTATTTAAATTTGTTTACTTTCTCTATGACCTCACCCCTAATTCTTATGTTTTTATTTCCTTTATTTATTGTGTTTCGGCTTGTTATCATGTATTTTTTTATCTCTGTTTACCTGTAGACATATCTCATCGCACGCTTCTACTAAGACATCGGTGTTGCTTTGTAGTGCATCTATATCGTCCCCTATTAAATCTACATCATCCAGGTATACGAACAGTTGATTCAAACCATTCAATGATAGTCCCTTTTCGTCACCTTTAATTTTTTAGACCGCATATTCTAACGGAAAGTTAAAGAGTAGTGGGGACAAGGTATCGCCCTGTTTCAATCCGTTGCGAATCTTGAAACCATCTGACATATTATTACCTATCCGTACTCTGCTTATGGGGTCATTGAGACACATCTTCACTAGTTGAACAATTGTTTTCGGAATTCAAATCGTATAAGGATACTGTATAACTTTTACCTTTTGATAGAACCATATGCTTTCTTAAAATCAATGAATAGCTGATGAACCGTCGCACTGTATTCCCATTTCTTCTCCAAAATTTGTCTCAAGGAGAAAATCTGGTCCAACGTGGATCTATTTCTTCTAT
Organism: Lepisma saccharinum; assembly: GCA_022664845.1. NCBI lineage: Eukaryota > Metazoa > Arthropoda > Insecta > Zygentoma > Lepismatidae > Lepisma > Lepisma saccharinum. The sequence goes on from JAGDQP010018712.1 coordinate 33,303, forward strand.
ATCCACTTTGGTGATCTCCAATTATTTCATCTACTTATACACTTAGGCGTGTTAACAGAATATTACTTAATACCTTGTAACGGGTTGGAAGTAACGAGATTCCGCGGTAATTATTACAGTCCGATTTATCACCTTTTTTGTAAATCGGAACTATAATTGAGGTTTTCCATTCCTTTGGGAGCTTCTCCATTCTCCATATAACACTTATCAATTTTTGTAGTTCCTTGATTAGTGCCGTTCCTACTGCATTGATTAATTCGGCTGGAATATTGTCTATTCCTGGTGATTTGAATTTTTTCAGTTTCTTTACCGACATTTCGATCTCGATCTCGCTAGGTTCGGGAATCCAAGTTTCTGCGGTACGAATTTCAAATTCCTCTATTTCTTCCCCGTTGTGTACATTAAGAAGTTTGTTGAAATATCTTTTCCACACATCGACAATTTTAGTCGGATCAGCCTGGAGATCTCCACGTTCATTTATAATACTTCCTAACCTCGGTTGGTAACCTTTCCTTAACGAGTTTCCCCTTTGTATAGATCTCGTATGTGATTTGTCTTCCTGTTTTCCTTTATCTCCTGAATCTTCTGCGTCAGATATTCTAGCTTTTTGTTTCTGAGCCCGAGTTTGGCGTTTTATTTCGCGTTACTGTAGTGGTTGATATTTTCTCCGTTTTTATTATTTAGCCATCGTTGCCTTGCTTGTTTTCGTTCCTCATGCAGTTTAAGGCATTCTTCATCAAACCAAGGTTTGTTTTCCTGTTGTTTCTTCTCACCTACACGTTCATTCGCTGCGCTCTTAATTGTTTCACGATTTGCCATCAATTTCATTATTAACATCATTATTATTGTTACTCGAGTCGGCTAGGATTTCGAACCTATTTGAGAGTTCGAGTTGGCAATCTGCTTTTATGTTCGGAATATTTAATCGTTTCACTTCGAATTTAAGTTGTTTTGGCCCCTTGTTTTCTCTGTTCGCGTTGCATAACTTTACCCTTACTTTTGTGATCACTAATTGATGGTCAGTGTCACCTTCCGCTCCTCTCTACGACCTAACATACATTATGTTGGTGTGTCTTCGTCTGTCTACTTATAAATGATCGATCTGGTTGAGAGCTTCGCCTTCCGGAGATACCCATATGTATTTGTGTATGTTTTTCTGTACAAATTAGGTGCTCTTTACAAGTAAGTTTTTCGAAATCGCGAAAGTTATCAGTCTTTCTCAATTATTGTTGGTCTTTTCGTCAAGGTTGTATTTGCCTATAGTAGGTCTATATTTTTCTTCTCTCCCTACCTTTGCATTGAAATCACCCAACATAATTTTCGAATTATACTTCGGTAATCGGCCAAACAGCCTTACTAGCTCATCGTAAAATATATCTTTGTCGTTATCAGTAGCCATATTGGTCGGAGCATAGACGTTTAACAAAACCGTGTTGCCCCATCGAATACGTGCAGTAGAAAAGACACACAATAATCGGAATGATATACGGGGTGATGCAAAAGTAAGTGCGCTAATTTTAGAGGCTCGAGATTTCAATACACTAATTTAAGCTATATACAGTAAAACCCTCAAATTACACAGCAATTATTATTAAATACATACCACGTTATTCAATTACCACAATTTTCATGTAATAATTATTATTGAATTGTCTTAACATTTCCCCATATACAGATGCTCTTGCATTATACGACTTCCCGATAATTAGTAAATGAAGCCATTATTCTGTTTAGATTATGGAGACTTCTTCCAATTCTCAATGACTTACACAGTTTCTTTGTCGAAATATGTAAAAATTATTGAATTTCCAATACATTATAGCGAAAACAGCGTACATACCAATATCCAGAATTGGAGCATAGTTCCTTCTCATTTCTCCATGAGGCGTGCAACAGAAACACTCATATAGGCAGATCGATACGGCAACTCTCAGAGGAAAAAAAGTTAAAAAAAGCTCTCTTTCTCTACTCCTCTATATTACTTGCCCCGCATTTAAATCTTAACCAAGGCACATTTTCTTTCACCTGGCAGTTAGCAAAGACGGTCGAGCTCAGGGCTTTAGAGAACTTCAAGGAATAACTAGCCAATAGGGAAAAGAGGAGATACTGCGTTAGATTCAAATCACGATTAGAACATTGTATTCTAAAGTCGCTCACAGAGAAAACTATCATCTATAGGATGAGCATATGTAGTTATCACATACGAGAATTCCTGATATTCTTATGTGTTTTAGTTTATACTGTACTTAATAGGGAAAAAGCACTAGTCGGTAGAATATCGGATTCCTTGGTAAACTCGGTCGACCAGAGAAAGGAAGGATAAATTAAGATTTTTCTGTTTCCAGACAAATAGTTATGTGTGTTCATGCGTATGATAAACGAAAATATGAGTGTTTTGTTCCAAACGGCCATCATACCTAACTTTATAAGGTGTTGATTTCGTATTCGGGAGATCATCGGTTCGGTACCAGTGGCTGACTGTTCCTGACTCAGGATTTCTCAATGTTTTCCTCAGCCACACCAGGCATGTACCGGGTTGGTACCTTCAATTCATGACATGGCCGACTCCCTACCGCGTTTCCCCGGAGTGATCCATAAGTGTCTAAAAGCTATAAATAAGATGCAAACTCAACAAGTCTGTCGCTCTGTTAATCGGCATATTGCTTCTTAATGCCGCGTGGATGGGTCGGCATGATCACATCTCAAGGAGACTGGAAACTTTTCTCCTAGTATCCGACATTCACAGCGACTGCGTATCACTTTACATTTTCGCTTTCTGT
>JAGDQP010018713.1:9431-30292 GCA_022664845.1 Lepisma saccharinum
CATAATTACCCGACCTAAACATAATCTTTCTGTCAAGATTGAGATAGAATTTCGAGTTCAAAATAAAGATAAATTAAGTCCCTCTCCATCAGCTTTAAGCAATTTCGAAGCTATATTTCATGAAGCGTTGTACAATATTTCATATCAGAGATTATTCAGAACTCGCGTACATCTATTCTAAGAAAAATAAAGCTGTATTAAGGACAAACTAATGATCAAATTCGTAACAGTAAAGAAATGAGAATGTTGTCTGCATATTTCTTATTTATTTTATATTATTATTATTATTTTGAAAATAGAACAAATACTTTACATTAGAATCAGCTTCTCCAGAAAAGAGAGTTTAGCTCAGAATTCACCAAGTTTACCCAGTCATGTAAAATTTATAATAACTGACGTAGTAGATTAGCTGTAAAGTTATTTTAACCCGATGACCATCGACAAATATCAGCAGTCTCTCACACGTATGTAAGTACTCTAAAATTTAAACTAAACTTCGAGGCTCATAAACCCGTAAGTACTTGAGCCTGACAAACGAATTTTCCATTCAGTAGAGTGTTACGGGCCTAGTCCCTTGCTGTATTTCTGGCTTTCTAAACCGCCGTCCGCTACATCTTAAATAGCTTTGCAATTGTCCTCACGATGCCGTGTCAACACCAAAATTTAGGGTCCCATCGGAAATTGAACCCGGGTGCGATCGTACTTAGAGTAATGTAAGTCGTCGTCTTTATAAAATTTATGTATAGGCCGGTTCTTTCCTATTTATTTAATAATGTTTTGGATAGCACAATATTGAAAAATGAAGTAAGTTTTAGGTGTGGATTATGATCAGCATGATCACGTGAATATTGATCACGTACAGTGGTAGCCCTCTACACTATTTTTACAAGAGATATTGAAAATAAAGTTTTGAATTGCATTTCTTATGAAATTCTAATCAGGCAGATATATCGCACCCTCTTCTCACTAAAAAATTTACAGCGATATTCAGGGTGCCCGCAATAGTGAATATAGACTTCTCCTGCCATTTTTCATTCAAGGTACTAGTTGCAAATTGATTTTCATTCCATAGAATGTTTGAAAAGAAAAACAAATTTCTCGCAGAATTTTGTTTCAATCACTGATTGACCATACAAATTTCATGGTATCTTTTACAGAAATAAGGTTACTGTAAAACTCACTTCGCCAGTATGTTTCTCATGAAATTCCGATGGAGTCTTATATGCCGTATTTGCTTTCTTATGTTTGAAAATACACAGTTTTTAATATAGAGATAAAGACGGACCTTCAATATTTTGGTAAAGTATGCTCCGTTGAATTGATCCCGGTGGGAATTGAACCCATGATCATGCGCACAGAAAGCGAGTGTGCTAACCTTTCGAGCATTCCGAAGTCATCTTACCCTGTACTTATCCAAGTAGCACACACGTTGATTTAACATTGAAATAAATCGTAGGATGTCCTCCTTTTCGTCATTCACGCGGAAATATTGATTGAACAAACTTATTTGCTTTATACAGTTTGTCTCCAGTTCCGTTGCTCTATCTTTATCGAGCCCAGTTCCGTTGCCCTAACTTCATACCAAGTTTTATCACAATGGACCTCTTCTTCGCACCTTGTAGGCAAAACCAACGAAAGTTTTAATCATTTCTACATACTTGAAAGGAGGATCAAACCACTAATTCCCATTAAAGTCAATGTTGTTTTTATCTTACTTTTTTGGGTGCGAGTTGAATTTCGCCAAGAACCGCTTATACTGAATAATTGTTTAGTTCAAAGGACCCCGCACAATTCTTATGGGAAGTGGCCCTCGGTGATATTGGCTGAAACTCGAGAATGGTGTGGCCCTAGACCTCCTGATCAAAAGTTCTCATGGACGCGTAGCGCTAAAATGACTAGTTTTCTAGTTACAGATTTCAATTTGGTATATTAACCATTTTTCTATATTAAATGCTTCGTAATTCAAATACCCAAATCCTAAAGCGTTCTGCAACCAGTCAAAAGCCAACATCGTTGCAGACTAGTATTTATTTTAGAATAAAGAAATCCGTATTAAAAATATATATTAATATATGCTTTTAAAATATAGAAATATATGCAAGTAACAATGAAATATTGTATTGTCACCCGACTAACGTTGCTGTACAAAATTTCATCATTGTTTGGCGTCTGGAAATGAGTTAAATTAACGTTGCAAGATTTGAGGACACCACGAACCATTGTGAACTAAGGAAAAGAATGTAAAATTTAAAATAGCTGTAAATAGAAAACTAGTTATTTTAGCTTTACGCGTCCATGAGAACTTTTGATCAGGAGGTCTAGGGCCATACTATTCTCGAGTTTCAGCCAATTTCATCGAGGGCCACTTTTCGTAAGAATTATGCGGGGTCCTTTAATGAATTCAAGTATTATTTTAGACTTTTAGCGTGCTTAGAAGAAAAATAACGATTTTGGAAGTTTGGTGTAATTTAAAAGTCATTTAATTATTATGTAGATTTTGCGAATTGCAACTATTTAAGTGAATTCTGAAGCATTTATAGATATTTGAAAAAAAAAGTAGAACAAAGTTTTAAACTTTGGCCAGAAATAGCGCTGAGAACATATGTAGTTACATTCTGACTGCTGAAAGCTTAATCTGATAATAACTAGCAAACATTGTTAGTGTGATAAGTGAAAATCAAAATATGTAGGGTCGTTTAACCATTACAGGCTCACTGTACCCATAGAGTAGCACGTGGAGGCCACCATGTCCAAATTCCTCAGTCTTCTAATTGTTCTAGGAGTTATAATGCAAGTATACAATGAAGAACATACGCATAACTAAGTTATTACAATCATAATACTTTAATTGATAAAAATTATTAGTTGAAAAATACAAGTAAAGGCAGAGAGTATGATTTACACCACAGCACATACCATCATTAAGTGTAAATGATCACGAGAATTGTGTGCAAGGAATAATATTTGGCAGTTATTAGAATGCAGTTTGGTTACAAAATTGTTGAAAAGTTTTTGAAAACCCTGTAAGATCTTGAACTATATCTGAAATCCTTCTCGAATGAATTTATAGTAAAATCAGCTTTTTGTCGAACGTCCATTGCAAATTTACGCATCTAACATTGTTTTATCAACCCATTCAAATTTAATTCAATGAGTACAGAGGAAGTTTTAATATCTTTAAAAGCTTCAATTCCTTTAAAAAAAAATCAAAAGTTTGGTACAAAATTAAGTTTTTAATCTTTTTTTTTTTTGCAAATTGTTATATAAAATTGTACGTTTCATAATTATTATAGTTAAACTAATGCCTATGTAAATCCATCATTTATGTTATATGTACAGAAAGAAGAAGGAGAGTAGATGCTATTTGGCATTGAGAAAAGTAGATGCAATCAGTTTATTTAACATACATTCTACTTTGTGACCTGCTCCTGACTTCCAGCTATGAATCTTATCGTTCCGCTAAATGACTATTTGAGACAAAGAAAAAAACTGCAAAAATTGCATTCTGCATATCGTTATGGCCTATATAGTGTAGATTATGAAAGCGGAGTATGACATAATAGCATCAGAAACAGTCCATCCTTTCATCATATCGTGATGCTACGAACGGAATACATGCCAACAGACCACGTTTAAGAAGAGACAATGTTTCCATATTTACAAAAATACGTATCGGGTCAAACGGTAAATGCTTTGCTTTGGATATAAATCTACAAACAACATTCGAACCACATTGTAATGCTACTCTTTCCATTACGATTACTCAATCATAAAAATTGAGCTTGCGAAAATTTCGTTGCATTATTTGAGTAACGGGTAACTGGTAACAACTCACAACATGTGCAAGCACAATTCATTGGATAATTTTATATAAAATATTCTGCGTGAAATATTTAGGTTCAATGCTAAGATTTTATTGTTATGACTCTGAAGGAAATTAGTTTCAAATTACAAAATAAACAAATAAATAAATGCATTTTTATTGACTTCAGAGATAGTTTTATTAGACAGTAATTGCTTAGACTACTTCCTATGCTTTTCTTAACCAAATTTTATCAAATATATTTTTCATGGTGAACAGAAAACTGTTCTGTCGGTTTTCGATTTCTAAGAAACTGAAACTCCATTTTGTACATTCTATTTCAATATTTGTTTTTCGGTTTTGTTAAACACGTGCTTTTTTATGATGATAGGTGTTCTGCCCAAATGCAGGTCCCTGAGCAAGGTGAATGATGGTGGTTTGCCATTGCCTTCCATTAGATGAAGATGACGGCACCTACAGTTTAACGTGGGATTCGAACCACTTGTGTCCCCACAGGGAATCGAACCCGAGACTCCTTTATTTCAAGGAAGTGAGCGTTACGCCCGTTACCACTCACCTACAGGGGATACTAATGTCGTAAATGTTAGTCGCGAAGTATGTTAATACAGTTCTATAAAGAAATCTTTGTAAAATATGGATAAATAACTGCGTAGTGTTTTGTGTACAAAGCTATTGGTGTTATACATGTTGTACTAGAAACAAGCATTCATCTTAGGTGAGAGACAATAGTTCCCGAAAGTTATTTTCAGTAAATGAAATATCGACAGAAATAGTAGAAGCAAAAGGGAACGACGATAATTTTCTCGTCTAGAAATTGCGAGGTTTAGGGTTGGACCAGTGTTAGTAATCGTGATGTTTACGATAATTTCACCTTGTAAGTAACATAAGAAGGTTTTCTTATCCCAGACACATTTTCTCTAATAAATAAACTTATTGACTCCCATCATAGAAGCAACACAACCTGTAATAGGTGTAACGTTGTTGTGAATATATCTGTGTAATGCTACTTTGTCGTTATAACAATGTCACAATGTTTTCTTGCTTCGTTTTATTCGTTTTTATTCTTCTGCTCATTACATTTGAATTTTATTTTATGGCCTTTAGTCATCTAAGGTTCAAGCCAGGATAGGGGAGGGGAAAGAATACGGGAAGGTATCGGCCAGAGCCTATGTTGAAGGTGGCATCCCGGCATGGCCTAATGTAACTGAGAAAAACCCCTGGAAAAACCACAGTCAGAATGGCGGGCGCTGGGTTTGAACCTACGACCTCCCGAATGCTACGCCACTAAGCTACGGCGGCTCGGTTCTACTCATTACATCATGAGAGATGAATTCACCTGAGATAAGGGCCCTGTATAAAGCACATGATAATTTGAATAATTTTCATTTACTAAATAACATTATTGTTATATATATATATATATATATATATATATATATATATATAACAGACCCACTTGTTTTTCTTCGATAGTTATCCTAGCTAATGGTTTCATTCGATTAATTCTGCTCACTTACTTTGTCTCTTGTATGATTCACATACATTACAGAAGCAGCACAGTAATATTACTGCTGTCACTATTAACTAATATGCTATTTATTGACATTCCTTTGAGTAAGCATCTTAAATTCCTGTAGTTAATATTTCTATTTGTCATACTATGGCAAATACAAGCAAAGAAAACACCAGGAAGCATAATGTATTATATCTACTAATTTGAAGGCATATATCATACGTATATCTTCTACATATCTCGTCCTGATTATTTCCTATCTCTTAATAACATACAAAAATATCTTGGGAGATATAACAGTATCTTCCCAAATATCATTACTTAGGAATTTTTCTACCATCCTTATACAATCTAGAAATAAATGGTTTGTTATTAGGTTTGTTTGTCAAAATATGTGAATGCTTCCCATCTTACTACATTTAGCACACACAAATTTTATATCACTTATTCATTGTGCTAGACTTTTCTTTGGTGCCATCACCAAATACTTCTACGAAATCCATATGTGTATAATAAAGATAATACACTTAGGCTATTTCATTAGACGCTCTAAAACAACTTCCAAGTCTGTATTTATGTCGATTTTCGGTTTTTAACATATTCTAATGTTCTTGGCCAGAAGAATCGAATGGCATTATCAGAATTAAGCTAAAATCGATAAAAAAAAATCAATAGGAAAATGGAATTTCTAATCACTCAGAAATGCGAATAACTATGTGAAAACTGTTTCGTGTTCATGTTAATTTCTTAGTTAAGAAATGAAAATGTTTTCAGCAAGAAGGCTGAACCTACAGTAGTTTTTGAGTAATATTATTTATTGATATCATTTTTGCTTAAGCTGGTAAAAACTCCCGCTGAATAAATAGCAATACTAGCTGTATGAATCTCGTCTTTAAGGCTTACTTAAAAATATAGTTAATGAGTGACAAGCTATACTCCAAAGCGTATATAGATGAACAATTGCAATAATCAATATTCCCTTTATGAAAACTCTTATAGCTCTTGAGCAAAGATGATGTAGTAAAAAACTCTTAATAAATAATAAAGACATAGAACACAAAAATAGACAGATATCATAAAACTTAAATGACCATTTTCTAAGAACATTTCCTTTGTACAATATTATGTACATATTTCTTAATTCCGTCTGCTAAACCAATGCTTCTATATATTACAAAGCACATAGATATCACACAACTCATATCGTTGTGAAGTACCAAAACAAATCTTATTTAAAATGCATTAATACATATTTTATATAAAAATCACTTTTTATACGTATTAAGTTGCTCAGACCAATAACAACTACAATATTTGAAAGAAAAGAATACTTTCTTTTTTAAATTGTCAACAAAGGAACTTTGCTAGACTTGCTCTTTCAGAGGCATCTGTCTAGTACTCTTTAGTAAACAAAATCTATGTAGGAATCAGACTCAAAATAGAGCTTCTCTTGACCGTCACTAACAGAATCAACACATAGTCAAGGAATATTTTTTCATTGTGTTCAAAGTTAAAAGAAGTTTTGAATATTTCTTTTACTTCTATTGTGAACAAGAAAAATCATAATTTGTTGCTCATGCTTTGTGTATAATTCGTGGTTTGCTTGCCTTTTGGTGCCCTACTTCGTAGTCTGTTCTAATTAATAATAACAACGAAAGAGTATTCTGTTCCTTTGCTCATTTAATATAACCTTCCATTAACTGCTGGTTCATCAGTTCGTGATTCTGGTTCAATTGACATGCACCAGAAAATTCGTCGTGATTAAAAAGAACAACTTACTTTAAAATGTCAAGGAGGCGGTGAGGTTGGGTGAGTTGCGGGAGGTGGGGGAGGAGCAGACAATTGTGGTAGTGGTGGGGAATTAATTACTCGTTATATCACAGTAATCGCCATCTGTTCTGACGCAACATCCTTCTTCTTGAGCGTAAACCAAATGTAGTTCCTACATAATCCCTGCCATTAGCATATATTGAGATCATTCTGATGATAAGAGAATAAGACAGTAGTTCACTGCACTTTAGAAATGTATGAGGTTCATTTCAGTCAAAACACTGTTTTCTTCACACGTACTTCTCAGAGATGTATGTGATATGATATTAGCGAATTTCGTTCTTGCTTGCCTCTGATCATTGATAACTTGACAACGTAACAAGCAGAAGATAATATTGGGTGAAACTGATACAATCATTCGATTTCTGCAGCAGATGAAATCACTGTTTTTGCACTGTTCATAGGGATATTGGCGAATCTACTTTCAACCTCAGACGCTTTGGATTTGTCATTTAATCTAATCTTTTCTACTGGCGTGAAAAACTGAATAAAATAAAACGTTTTTGGCCCGCTAGTTTTCACTTCCCGTTTTCCATTACATTAGGGGAATTACATGTTCTTGAATTTAAGCTATATCTTGGTAACGTGTGGAAAATTTACTTTTCCAGGGAGTAACACTTTTGCATTTCTCCAATACATTCCGCAGTAAGCACAGAGGCTACCAGAGACACTTGGGCACCATCGAATGTAAAAAAATGTTTAATAAATGTAAACAGTTCCATTAAAAATGTAGAAACTTTCAGAAAACTAATGAAACTACGCCTAATATCCTAGTTCTAAAATAATTCTATTTTGTTTGAGATGTCACCAATCGTTTTAATGCTGGCTGTGTACTAGGTGACTACTACACATAAGCAATAGCATAATTAATAAAGACTCTCATTTAACTGCATTCGTCGCAGTTTTTATCCTTTAGTGACATTTCAATTCAAAATCCCTGTTTTTTGTATCTGACTTTTTTTAGTGTTCTTTCCATTTTAAAACCAGAAAAAAGTATAAGTAATATAAATTTCTGATAAAGTGCTATTGTGCCATATTTTGCTGTATGTATGCTTAGTATCGCTCATTCCCTTACAAATAGATTACATAGACAATTCTATAAACACCTTCCTTGGAGCGATTCTACGATAAGTGAAGCCCAGTAGTAGAAAGTCAAACATACAGTGAACTTTTTGTAAATTAGTGCAATCTGCTCTTGGAAGGTATTCAGGAACGCAAGTAAAGGCCGCATGCGCCTCTCAGGGATTCCACCAGGATTTTCAGTTTGGGGGGTGTAAAGTCGAAAATGGATGGTGTAAGTTCAGTTTTGCACACTTTCTATCTTTATCGCCGTAAAAATGGTGTGCTCGAGAATTTAGGAATGACATCCCCCACAGGGGAGTCTGAGAGAATAACGCCTCCAAGTACCGGACTGCAGGCGGCAACTGAAGATAAGGAGGGGACGTTATACATTTTTGGTTCCTTCGAAGGGGCGCCAAAATCGGATATTGCTCCGCTTCGAAAAATACAAGTTGCAGCTCTGGATATACGATATATGTTTACTAAAAATACTTTAATAAGTATTAGTACAAATGCATAGTGAGCTTCTGTTGTTGAATTATTTAAAAAGTAAAAAAAAACAATTCTATAGTTTTACTCATTTAAATTAGACCTATGAGTTTTACAACTAAAAATGTGTAAATGCAAAATTTAAAATATATATTCATATTAATCTTTTCTCTTTTATATATTGACTATTTCTTTAAGGTCTTGTTTGAGCCTTGCACGTATTATAATTTAAACTTGATTGGATGATCATGTCTGTATGTTAGACTCCTTTTATCTTCCTACATACTGTTACTACCTCCAACCTGGTATTGCTTTTATGAAGATAAAACTTCAAACATTCCCCTATTAATTAGTACATTAGATAGTTTCGTTGGGCACATACTTTCACAGAGTTTGGGGAAATGTATAGGGGCCTATCAAAGTGATGTGCGGGTAGTAAGAATGTCAATGCGTGACGGCAACTTTAATATTGTATAATAAATAGTATTTTTAATATAGTGTTATTTAATCTAGAACGTGATCCCCAATAATTCTGCTAGCATATCATATGTCCAATTTGCACGGCAACTCGGAAATATACCGCGATTACAGTCGAAAAGTATATTCTGAATGTTAGTTTCTGACGCGTTTTATTGCTCGTTAATGTTTTTCACAAAATTTATTGTGATTATGAAAAAAAACGTTTGAAATACTTTTTGTTTAGGATTTGACTCTAATGCACCACATGAAAGCTCTTTACTTTTCAGCAAATATTCTGCTGTGTACAGTACATTTCGTATTACATTGGAAGTAGCACACTCACCATAATCTGAGAACGTCACGCACTGACCATAGTATGTTAATGATTTACAGAAAATCTGTTATGATTAGAAAAAAGTTTCAAATACTTTCTTATTCAGCATTTGACCCTAACGCACCTTATAAAAGCAATTTACTTTTCATCAAGTATTCTGCAGTGTATAGTACTTTTTATATGTGGAGCGTTACTCACTGATATAATTATGTAATAATTTTTTATAATGCTTGCCAGGGTGTAAGGATGATTATTAATGAACAAATCAATAGTTTGTCAATATAGAAAAGAACGAAGCTGAATTTATCATTTTTTAAATTTCAAAGTCCTACATTTTAATTGAATAATTAACTGTTAAAATGAAGTAAAATTGTGGCTCTTTTGTGACTTTTTATGTAAGCCGAAAACAGAAACTAATTACTAATTTGTACTAATGACCTTTTCATTTCTTTATGCAAACATGAATCATATACCTTCTAGGAATCTATTGCACTAATTAAAATAAATCCACAGTATGTTTTAGTTTTTAGCATCGGGTTTGACATATTCGTGGAATTGCTCATAAATAACATTTCGTTTAAGGCACATCTTTTGGTGTATTGTATCATTTCTGTGGGTATTTGTAGTTAGTGAGCGAATTTACTTATCACATATATGATATGTATTGAAACATTTAGTTCGTTTAATGTTTTGTAAGTAGCCTACTAAAAGTTTTTTTAATGCTTACGCTCGGTGACAGTTTATGTAATAAAACAACACTGAGCTTCACTTTTCTTTCGATGATGTTAATTCACTGAAATAAAACACAATGTTTTGTTTTTGGAAATGTATATGTTTGAAGCATATTTATCCTTTGCAGCTACAAAAAGGGAAGTGCGTGAACAGAAAGTTTGTGAAGGCACCATTCCACTTGTCAGTTTCCTTAACCAAATTCGTTATATAATTCCAAATATTAGACTCTTAAGTAGGCTATAAGTTAATAGAATTATTATTCTCTGTAATCTTATTTGATCAAAATGTGGGTAATTTAATTAAGTGATTTTTCATGTGCTTCCTTTTATCTTTATAACTTGTCAGTTTAATGTACTTCAATAATTTAACTTTTTATAGTACGTCGGCAAATAAATTAATTAATCTTTAAGATGCATTATCGTATGGATACAAAATAATTTCAGAGTATGGAGCTACTAACAAAACGTCGTCCTCAAATGATGTTTTTATGACAATTGTTACAAATACTAAGTGCAATGTATCGAGGAAATGCATTTTATTCAATATTTTTTAGTCACGTAAGGAACATTTTTTATTTTGAAAAACTTGAACAAACGAAGCATGGCGAAACAATCCAATTAAAGTGCTCATTGAAACAGAATAATCTATACATCCATCTCTGGACATTATTTATAACTTACACTTCTTCTCAATGAAATAGCCTACATATACATGTATGTGTATTAAAAGACACGAGATGGTAAGGCACCAAAGATAAAAATCAGTCTGAAGGACACCTCATGCACAATATGTCCCTAAGATCTATATATCAAGAATTCCGACAATTTAAAAAGTCTCATATGACCTTATTATCTACATTCTAACTTCAATATTATTGTATGTGAGTACTATCAGTACAGTTTCTTTTTAAGAAATCACCATGCAAGAAATTTTAGTAGATAATCCTTGAGGAAGAGACAAGTTCTGAATTGTTAACAATACAACATTTTTTAAGAAATAGCATTGATTTTAATTAATATTGTATAATCATATATAGTTAAAAATTATTGTTAAAAAAATTCTTAATATACAAAACCAGTACAAACGTTATAAACAACATTAATCAAACATCAAACACCAACACGTTAAAAATATTTATGAAAATAAATTTAATTTAATAGATATAAACAAAAAATACAAAATAATTCTAAAAGTCTATCATGAAAATATTAAAAAGCAATATTATTATTATTATTATTATTATTATTATTATTATTATTATTATTATTATTATTATTATTATAGTAATTCATACAATTATTAATATAAGTAAAATCAATTCAATTTATATAACAAAACATAAAATTAATTTAATAATCCCATTATAATATTTATCATACCCACTTTAAAATGGTAATAAACATGAACGTGTCATTATCTAAATAATTATTTATTGGAGTTATTCGGTTTTAGCTATTATCTCTTTGTTTATGTTCAATATAAACAATGCGTGTATTTTGTTGAGTTGTATAAGGAGAAAACATCTGCTCTTTACACAGTACTACATAAACTCATATGTCGCTGGCAATCATCTATGTTAGACTTAATCACAACATAATTTTTAGATTTTCCAATAAAGGTACCTCTATATCAAGGGCTGTTGTAAATCTTCATAGTCATTCTGCTATCTAAAAGAACTTCAAGTTAATAACATACAATGCCACAGCCAATGCTCTGCAACTTCAGAAGCCTACTAGACTTTAAAACACAAACTCTAGTAGGCGTAATTATCGTTTCTGTCAATCTGCTCCAGCGTTTCACAGTAGAAGCCTTAGATTGCCTATGCACTTATGAAACTACGAATTCATTATCACATACACATGAACAACCAATAGCGAACCCCCGACGAACGACTTTACGTTTGGTTAAAGATAATTGTCTAGCCTATAGAAACTAAACTCTTGGGACAGATTCTGGAATTATACCAATAAGACTAAACCAATATCTTTCTATGATTAAACCCTCATGCCAGCTTAATAGAGACTGATTAAGAAAAAGCAACATAGGTTCATTACATCATCACATGAACCATATAACCATAACTATATAAAGACATAAAAGTTAAAACTTGCAATCAAGTGGCTTCCAGAGTGCACTTAACTCAATTGGGAACAATCTATACTTATTAACAGGTAAGACCACTAGAATCACCTACCCACTCATTGGCAATAATGAACCTCTACATTTTGACTAAAATAAAGCTAACGCTTTTATCAGTTTTTGTCAAGTCATATTCACTCTCATCATGCCCGCTACCCAATTCATGCTCAAACTAAGATCCTTAATTTAGATCCCCACATCTATAACCCAGTATCAACCACACGTTTCCTGATAATCACCCTCTGATGGTTTCAATCAGCACAGATATGATTGTTATTGTTTTACGTAAAAGAAGTACAGCTGATGCCATGGACGGCATCACCTACGGTACCGTCATATCAAACAAGGTCGTGCCCTAACACAACTTAGTTTTTATATTTACCTTCATCCTACGAACACGCTACCTACCCACGCAATGGAAATGCTCAAAAACCCACGTTTGAAAAAGCACACCGACCTACGGATTCTGTCAGTCCCTACCGTTTCATACAAATCACTCTCTCCTTCAGCAAAACGTTAGAGCACATAATGGTCCAAGAACTTCATCAGCATCTTGCAGACTGTAACCAATAGTCATTACACTAAGCAGGATTCCGTTCTTCCCCAGTATAAATTCCCATCTTCTTAGATTAACAATTGCGCAAGAATCAACTGAACCATTCGATCTAGTCCTATTCGATCTTGAAAACGCCTTTGACAAAGTCTGATAATCTGATACCTTACTCACAATTTCAAACCAAAAATCTTCGACTTCCTCGTTAATTTTCAACTTCCTAACTTGACGAGTCTCCTTCGTAAATGTGAAATCTTCCATGCGATTTCCTATCTTCAACAATTCCGAAGTTCTCCAGAGCTCTGCTTAATTAACCGTATTATTTGCAGCCGACTTTCCTCCCTTACCTCCTAATGTTCATCTTTTTCAATACTGACGACACTATAAGAAAGAGCATAAACAAGGTAAACAGAAACATGCAAATTGCCATAGATATATCAGTGAAATGGTGCCAGCATTTGAGATTAAGGATAGACGGAGCTAAAACAAGCCACTATGTACCTTTCACTAAAAAGCAGCTCCCGCATGCATAGAAAACTATTTCTTTATACTTTGCGATTCAAGATACACCAATAGAACCAACAAAAACTGTCAAGTACTTACTAATAACATTAGAAAAATCTTACTTTACACTTCCTATTGTGCATGAAAGCCTATCATGTACTAAATCCTGTGAAGACTCACTGAAACTACTTGGTATTTGAATGCACACATCCTTCACAATACATATAAAATATTTCTTTGGCCGGTTTTTGCCTATGGTTTCCTGCATCTAGATTTCTACTCCCACTTCTACCTATGAATTTGAATTTACTTATGACAATTAATCAAGTTTGACTTGGACCACTTCTTACTATGAGAATCTGAAGTTACTGGAACGACATGCCTACAGTGTGGTAAATTTGAAGTAATAATTATTAATCACCAAACGTCTAGAAGTCTAGTGGCAATATCCTTCAATAAAAACGACTGACATCCGGGGGAGTATCTATACTCCATCCATTTATTGACATGCACAAGATACAATCCTTATCATTATATTCCTTTGGAAACGTAGTCCGTACACGGAGCAATCTACATTAACGTACCTCAAGTAATTTCTTAAAGATGCTTTTCATCAGACAAGATTCCTTATACTTTTACGTAAGGAATTTATATTGAATCACAGCTTCATTATACATTCAATAATTTTCTGCATAGATTTGTTGACATTGTTCATCATTGTATAAATCATTACAGAATATTTCCCCCCATTCCATTTTGGCTATTATACTTCTAAGGAGATTTTCTGCCCACAGCAATGCCCTCAGAGTTATACTCCATATACAGCTCCCACCTGCACATTAAATACATGACACAGCACATGTTGAACACGTCCTATATTATTCGATACTATGCACTGGAACTCTCCCGCTTTATGAGCATCATAGAGATCAAAGATCATTATGACCTGAGATATATTAAATTATAATAACGAATAAAGTAGAAAGATTTAAAAATATAATTTCCTTTAGACCACCCACAATATCAAATGTTCCTTCCGAAATAGAGGACATAATACTCGAAAGGCAGCTAGTCTCTGGATAGCAGAAAACATGTGTAGGAAAGATAGGAGAATTTTGATATTCCATAAAAGATTAGCTGCTATTGCTGATGAAGAACTGCTATTTCCAAACTTCTAGAACTATCAACAACAATCGTGTCAAACTAAATATGCATACGTAAGTTCTTTTGAGATCTAAATGGAAATCATAAAGCTAAGTTCAACTATTACATAAGATCGAAAACAATTATATTTATACGTACTCAGTTAACTCTTTATTCATATCTATGAACATTATGTTCTTTAGATACCGTACCATAAAAACTTAGCCCATTGGCTGAGCATGAAAGTGCCCTTTTCAGCTGATTCTAATTTTACAACCTAATCATACTTCAATATGTCGTAACCATTATAACTTACTCTGGCATTAACTAAGAAATTAAGTAATATTGATGCTGGCTTAGACCGTTTGATTCTTGGCCATGTATTACTTTATTGGCTACAACATTAGCTTCATTGTGAAATAAAGAAATATTAAACATAACTCAACTTTGTGTTGACACTAAGAGTGGTAATTATACTCTATGACATCGAATTGAGTATTATTAAATTCTACAAATTTATTTCAACTGTACATTTCACAGTTCGTGTAAGATTAAAGTACTCTTTCAGGGAAGAACTTTAGCAACATATATAGAATCGCATTCAAAGTAATAAATGTTTAGAAATTTGATGATATAAATATAAGTGTCATGTTGCACACGTCCTTTTCCCAAGGAAACCGTCAATGAGATCATATCGAAACCAACCCTGAAATTTTGCTAGGAGAATCTACGTCCTTTAGAAAGGAAATATATATATAAAGAAATAGCTACCCATATTAACTGAAAGATACCGAGATAGGAGCTGGAATATTGCTCAGTAAAAGTATACAAAAAATGTATTTTTTTATGATTCAATCAATAACAATCACTTCTGCTTCACTTTCGTCCTGGAATGAAACACTGTCGAGTTGTAGCGTCACCTAACACGCTTCACCAGGTCCATATTTAGGGAGTCTGAACCCCCAAAGTTGAGATTTTTTGTAAAAGCCATATAATTTTGCCAATTTCACAAAACAAAATTGAATTTCGGGCCTCCAGATCCCTAAATACGTCTTTGGTGAGGCGTATTGCGGTGTGGGAGGTGATACTAAGAGACGGCAGTATTTCATTCGAGGACGAAAGTGAAGAAAAAGTGACTTCTGTTGATGGAATCATTAAAACACACTTTTTGTACACTTAGACCAATATTCTAGCCCCTTTCTTGGTACCTTGTAGTTAATATGGGCAGTGTTTATATATATATATATATATACATATACATTTGTATACATATATATATATATATACGATATGATCGATCAAGATATGATCTCATTGACGGTCTCCTTATTAGATTTAAAAATATTTCTTGAACTCCGAAACTACACTAATCATAGATTATGACTTGTAAACGAGGCTAAAATTTAATGCTGGCTATTTACATAAGTATTTTATGGTTTGGTGTCTTTGTGGGTGTGCAATAAGACTCGCTACCTTGTTATCAAGGTGTCTTTGGCTCGATTTTCGGTGAGGTCACAAGTGGTTTAGAGCCCACGTTAAACTATACGGCCGTTCATAGGACATCATCTTCATAAGATGAAAGGCAATAGTAAACTACCATCGGTTCCTCTTGCCCAGACACCTTCGGGTCAGGTAGGACCTACCTTCGGAGAGAATGTCCATCATCACTGTCATATAAGTTTGAAGTTAATTTCTTCTACAACGTTAAACGAAATATATATAAATTTAATGTCCGTAAATTACGAGTTGTTACAATATGCTTCTTTTATATTGTATGCTGTAGATCGTGTAAATTTCTTAGCATGGTCACAGTATGAGACGCAAAACTATGTATTGTAACAAAATACTAATTTTCGTTTTGTATGTCGTATCTAAAATTTCACTTCATCTCATATTTGTCACCGTGACATACCATCACTTGGAAAGTTATATGCGTGGAACGGTCAGTAGCCTTTAGTACGGAACACGTGGCCCTGGACATTCACACCTTCACCAACAGCTCGTGCATGAGTAAATATTGCACATTGCCCTTCAGTAGTTATTGGATTCTTGATTATCACCTACAGACAATAAATGTCTTGCTTGGATAAAGCCACTCACTTACGCGACATAAATAAAAAAATGTAAAAGTTTATTCATGTATGATGCAATGTTCCATAAGTACGTGCTTCGCATCTGCTCTTTAGGCACTCATTAACTTGATTTTCCTTTGTCTTCTATTAAGTCATATAGTTAAGTTTACGCATGCGATCCGATAAAAGTGTTTACTAATTATTCATTGGTGTAAACATAGCACGTAAACAAAATTATTCCTTCATTACCATATCCAATTAGACGAAAAAAACTGAAAAGAAATACTAGTTTGAAAGTTAACATTTCTGGACTTTCTCATTTTGTCCGTGAAAGAAGGAAGGAAAAAGGTAGTAGTCATGGCCTTTGTTTAGATATCCGACTGTTCGCCTGGGAAAATTAGGAAAAACTCTGGATGACCAGCAGCAGGCCTGAAGCTTCCGTGTCAACTCCGAATTCCACACACTTTCTGGCGGCAGGGTTAGATACTATATTCATTATTCCTTAGTATGTAACATACGTTCCAGAGAACTTATCTTCTCCCGTCCTTATCATATCCACTTAACTGTAAACAATAATACACTAATTTCATACCTGTTTAAAAAAAGTATTTTCTGAAATGCTCCTAAATCCGTTTTTGAAGGTGAAGCAATCGGAAGACACTGAGAACAAATCCCACTAGTCGCCCATCCTGACTGAGTGTCTACCAGGGAATTTTCTTAGTCATAGCAGGCAAATGCCGAGTTGGAACCTTGGAACTAAATCCTGGTCGACTTTCTTTCAACATCCTCTCCCCTACTCTATCGTAACCAGAGTTCCTTAAAGACTGTAATTGAATTAACTTGCAATAAATTCATTTCGATTCGATTTTTAAGGGTGAATTTTGACTGCTTGCATCTTTCGTACTTGAATGATAAATTGTTCCAAACACTTCTACGCAAGAGTGTTGAATTCATTGGAGCTGCGTGAATTAAACAAACACGCTATTATCGAGTTAACCTTGGTTCTTTTTCTGCTCCCACCAGTTCTAATTTAAACTTCTTTCCTAACCCACCAAAATCACTATTTATACAAACTGTAACATGCAAAGAATCATCGAACGGTGATTGTAGTAAATTTCCTGTATTCATTGAGTGTATTTCGGAAAGATTTTTCAATGAAAGTGTACAAAAAGGTGTGAAGAAATGTACAAGAGGTAATGAAACGTTTACTCAATTTGGCAAATGCAGGTTTAGAATCATAATGGTCTTAGTCACTCAAGATGTTTACACACACAAGAATTTTTAAAAAATTATACAAAAGTTTCAACCGAAATGACGTACACTGTTAATTTATTGCTTACTTTATCGAATGCAGAAAGAAAATTTCGAGTTTTGGCAAAAGAAATAATAAACGAAAGCGATCGTAAGTTTTAATAATTCCAGAAACGGCTTTGACTAATAAGGTTAGGGTCGTTTCTGTTTAAACTGTAATCGCCAGTTAGCTTAATATCTAGATATAGAGGGGTGTTTTATTAAGAGAAGAGGAACAGACATAATGACTACAGCATCATAATACGGATGTGTAAAGACATGAATACAGGTGCTGTTATGAAGTTTTGAGTGAACAGAGTTTAAAGATTTTCAAATGTATTTTTAAGAGTAGAAAAAAATCTCAAATTCGTCTTTCATAATTACGACCCAAAAGTTTATGCTCATATATTGTACTAACGCTTTGCATTTTGTGTAGCAGTAATACTCCTAAAATTATAACAATGCTATCCAAGTGTCAAATCATTATATACGAACTGCTACTAGTTCACGATACAATGAAGTATTGACTTGAATAGGGTTAGATGAGGTCTGTCGCCGGCCGGGTGGCCGAGCTGTCTGCGGCGATAGGCCATCGGCCGAAGGTCCCGGGTTCGAATCCCGGCAGGGGCATGGGTGTGGATTTTAACAGCTAAAGGCGAATCGTGACGGGCCGAAGTCCAAAGTTACTAGACTGGCTCATATAAAAATAAAGTTTAAAAAAATGTCTGTCAATAAATATATCAATATTTTCTGTACAAATTTGTGTAATTGCCCCGTTCTCTTTTTTACCCCTCTGATTTTTACCCATTCATATGTATAAGGAATAAAGTGCGATTTCTTTCCACTTAAATCATCTTTACCTTACCTATGATTCAAGCTGTTACCACTTCTTCACTTTTTTATTTTCGATTCCTTTTTGTGTAAAAGTTTTGTACACTTTTCACACATGTATGAAAGTGTCAATGAGTGGTTTGGTTAACATAGCAGAGGAAAGGTTCACACAGGAGCAGTGACAGAATTCCAGGGCAACAGACATAATAATTATAGCATCATCATCTGTATGGTATGGGTTTCTAAATGGTTGAACTCAACATACTTGCCTTGAGATATTGCATCCTATCTGGAAAGGGTCGTACACGTAAACTCAAATAAAAATAAGTAGTTCTGCTATAAACGTTTTCCAGCAAATGACGACGAGAAACAATTAAATACATTTGCGTAATCCCACCTGCACACAGCCCATGCACAAACAAAGCAGCAAAGAAGGAACCGGATATTACAGCGTACCATTTATGTTGGTCTTAAACAATGTTCACCTCCTTTCTCTCTTTCTTATTGCGAAACATGTTCACTGAAGTTCATTTTGCATTGAGTGTTAACGGGGTAATGATTCTTACCGCGTTATACATAACTAGTAATCGATCTCTTTGCAGTGCGAAATTAGTCGAGTGTAAACGTTTTCTTAGTTACGGAACTTCCGCGTTAAGTAGAACTGTGAATGCACTAACCGTCAAATACTTATGAATCAATTTCACACTTTTAAAATCAATAATCCTTGGCTGGTGAGAAACAACGAACCTTCTGCGTGGCCTAGTCGGTAGCGAAGTGACACAGAAGTGATATCTGTTAATTGAATAATGTAAAAGCCACTTTTTGTATACTTCGACAAACATCCCAACCTTTATCTTCGTACCTTGCAGTTAATATGGGTAGCTATTTTTGTATATTACCTGTCTATAGGACGTAGACTCTCCTAGCCAAATTTTAGGGTAGGTTTCGATATGATTTCATTGACGGTCCTCTTGTAAGTTTTAAACATCTGCTTTCAGAGAAACTTGAGAAACTTCCAGTCAGCCATAAGGTTTGATGTAGTGGAGAGTAACTACAAAATATCATTATGGAGTTTGATGTTATCGAAATGAGATTAGTAACCACAGGTAGACAACACCTTAGGACTATCACTGTTCCTAATACGACATTTCAGGAAACGTGGCGCTTAGGCGGTTCGGTTCTGCTTTTCAGGGCGGCGTCAATTGATGTGATTAAAAAGAAGGCACTCAGAAATTTCTGTGTCAGTATATGAACCAGAATTTCAAACGCTGAAAATGTACTTTTACTTCTCACTTACGGGTACCGAATTTGATCTTAATTAAGGGTAATAGACCTTGTTCGAAGATTTGATTGATATGACAAAAAGATAAACGTCATACACGTGTTGTTCAAAAATTGAAATAAGTTGCAATGTATTAGACACATCAACAGTTCTACTATTACTTCGATATTATTTCTTTATTAACAGGGTCTACACTTTTACGTAAGTTGAATATACTTGCTTTTCCATAGGTCCGACACAGTTATCTCTCATATTCAGTAAATCTTGATATACTTTTCATCTATGACAGGTAACTCGTAAGGTAGTACATCAACAACGAACCGAAGTACTATTCTCCGAAATATAATCACTTCAAATTAGTTTCTTAAATAACTCATCTACAGTATATCAGAACATAACTTACGCCGTTATTTCTACCATGCAGACAATTTATCCTGACAACGTGTATAAAACAAAACCATAATTCTCCTTGTTTTCTCAAGGTTCCAGATTCAATGCAAATATAACTCGAACTCGACAACCCGACGTCACCACATACTGCAGCGCATATAGTCCGAAAATACAACAGAGAAGGACCATAGCTGCAAATAACACATTATTATGACTATCAACAATAATGAAGAAAATGGTGAAACATTCGAGAGTGGTATGTCCAATTTAACACATTTTTATTAATTTTTATGGCCCTTAGGCATCTAAGGCTCAGGCTGGAATTGGGTAAAGGAGAGGATGCAGGAAGGTGTTGATCTGTTCAGGGCGTAAGTTAAAGGTGGCATCCCGGCATTTGCCTACTGTGACTGAGAAATAA
>JAGDQP010018714.1:0-17902 GCA_022664845.1 Lepisma saccharinum
TAGCTTTAAGTGTGTAATATATCTTTGGCAACACCAAGCTAGCACATCTATACTGTACTTGTTTACGACGCATAAGAACTTTAAGATTATTAAATTATGAGCAAACTTCAATCTCTGGCTCTCGTACAGGTACAGAGGGATACTATCTTTAAGAAAATGTCAACAACTCTAATTATTAGAAGAAAGATTCTTTATGGAGTGCACAGACGATCGATTGCTGTTTTGTTACAGGCTCGAAGAGAATATCATATCTGTGCAAGGCAGTGAATATGCTTACCGCCACCAGGAATAATATTGGACCCTCTGCAGAAGGTGGGTTTTCTGAGAGCTCTGCCCAGAGAGAAAATTCTGTAGACTTCGCGCCAAGAACAGGCTGAGACAGAGATTGGTGAATTTATATACCAACGGCAGCTTCTCCCATACTCGCACATATGTGAACTCCGAGCCTGGCAGTCGTTGGCTTCCAATTGGCTAAAATTCTCCCCTACATGTAACTCGGAGATCTCTGGTAGCTGGAATGCACTTTTCAAGTCAACAATATATACATAGAAAACAACTTTGCATCACAAGAATAAGGCATTAGAAATAGTGTACATTACAAATTAATGGAAAATCAGAATGTATCCATACAAAAACATAAAAAAGCTCATACACGACTATATAGGTTCAACATTTCCGTTGAATATAATAACCATAACACTTAATTAACTCATTCAAGAGAGGAAAATAGGGAAAGATCGGAAAGAAAAAAAAAGTCAAGATAATTAGATACTTTATATATCAGTATTAACACTTAACCATGTTTTTTAACCTACTTAAACCTAATGCTAAAAGAACATTAAAAAGATAGTTAATACAAAGTAATCAATATATATATATATATATATAAAAAAAGATACGTACATAGTGAAATCTTCTAGGAGCATACGAACTTCACAAACACTATAGAAAATTAGTACGTTTCGCAATTTCGTTTTCAACTGGTAGGAAGGAAAATGGACAGAGCGGACAGGTGCGGGAGTGGTGTTAAGGAAACGCCATTTTGGCAATGATGCTGGGTGTGGCCAGGTTATGGAGGCGGGAAAATGACTAGATGGGTCGAAGAAAACACCAAGTGGAGAAGAAAGTAGAAAGATTACTATGAAATAAGAGGGTAAAGAATCGGCAGGGAGGGGGGAAATAATAATAATGATAATAGTAATAATAATAATAATGATGAATGAAGGGGTGGACAAAGAAACAATATAGAAAGATAGAATAAAATGAAAGTGCAACTAGAGATGGAACAAGGAAGAGAAAGGAAGAAGGCGGCACTGCGTTACAAGTTGTTACAGACAGTTGAGGCCGGGTTCATGGTTGGCGGAAAGGATGGAGATGTATAGCTGCTCCCATCTCTTTCTTACTGTGGCAGATGAGTCAAGGTTCAGGACTTTCAGGTATAGGGAGGTGCGGATGTTGAGATTGGAGGAGTGGCGATGGTTGTTGATGTGGAATGTTAGAGGAATGTTAGTTTCGCCGACGTAGAAGACGGAACATATATATAAATGTGACTAAGGAACGACGCCATAACTAGTAGTGCTGCTGAAAAGGTAATTGATTTTACATCATTGCGTGTGTGCCTTTACTCTTTTAATATAGTATTTAATCTTCTTCCATTTGATTTCCTTTCAAAGTTTCTTTCTCTATGGAAGTCGTGAGGAAAGTCTGACTACGATGAGCACTAGGAAGGGTGGACTCCAGACTTTACATAAGTTTTTGGAAAACCTACTGGCATCCTCGATCCATTCCAATGATATATGGGGATATTACTATCACAAGGCTTTATTCCGAATAAATCTTTGCTACCTAAGCGTTCCTTTTATTCCAGGAACGTAATTGTGTTAAGTTACTTTTAATGCACTTTGCCTTCTAGTCCTGTGGACTTAAAGTAGTTCATTTTTTGAGGCTTGAGTCTTTGATCATTACTGCACTGGTGTTTTTTATATTTCTTAAAATAATACGAAACAAATGAGATAGTTTGTATTTCAATAAAAATTTGTAGATTAGAAAACTAAACTAACCCTAGATATTGTGTTTTTCATTCCAGGATCAGAATTCAGAATCAGCCCAGAATTATCTCAATGCTGCTCGTGGTATCGATGATCATCCCTTCGGAATTACATCCAGTGAAGAGGTACAAGCTGCATACAACGTTGAAGGAGATAAAGTGGTCTTGTTCAAGAAGGTAAGCTTGTGGGCAGATAATCCATCGTATTTTTCTGAATATAAGGCGCACTTTTTTTTCTTCATATTTTGGCTGTTCTAAATTGAAGTACGCCTTATAAATGTGAATTCTCAAAATTAGTATACCGGTATACCCTACATGTGATGATTAAGTAATAAGCTTTATTTCACATTTGCAGCAATCAGCTCTTAGAAATATCTAGAGTTTCACCGACAAATATTGTGTGTCTGTAAATACGGCATCACAAAAACTTAATAACAGTTCTTCTAAACATTGTAGGACGATAATTACCTGTGCCCTCTGAATGGCACAATTACTCACTCGCTTTCATTAATTCATGAAGTAGTTAAGTTCCGCTAATACAAAAAGTACACCGCAATAGCCATAAACAAGAGTTGAAAAACTCACGAAGTGTATTTATTGATAACTGTATTGTAAGTGTACTCGGGTTGGTGCTTTTGGGTGAAGCATTGTAGTCGGACTGCGAGATGTTGATAGATTACCGGGCTGGAGCAGTAAGCGGTAAGACTATTACAGTCTACTAAATCTTTTGGCAACAGGTTATATATAAAGAGCATGAATGTCTTGTAAAATTATAGATATTCGTAGTCATCCGTAGGCGTAGGACCTTTTTAACTGAGGACTGTCAGACCATTATTATGATCAATTTTAGGACTGATATTACACGCTGGACAAGTAGTCTCAGATAACTACGGAAAGACCTGTATAGCTATCGCAGCAGATGCATGAAAGTGATACAGCTGAGTATTGAAATAATCGTTGGTTGAATTTATTTGTGCACAACATGTAATATATAAATGTTAGTAATTTGATTTAATGAATATTTTTTTGACAATTTCTTTCAACCGTTCAAGCATCTGAAAGTGTACATGACGCATGCGGAGGTAGTTAGTTCATCATGCATCAGTAAAGGTGAATAAAATTTTTCTGTAAAACAGACCATACTGCATGATCCAGAACTAAGGTGTTCATTCCCAGCGAGTGATCTAACAGGTATGCAATGTTGTCTAAAGAAATTTTAAAGCCTTGTAATAGCAGCAGCTTAGGAATTCGCTAAATGATGATAAAGCACTGGGAGAAAACCGTGGAATGAAGTTCAAATAGAATTACTGCCAGAAATTAGGTGGTGGTAGACATGTAGGTGTCAGTAGTCTACGCTTAGTTTTGACGTAATGTTTTTTCCTTATTCATAGGAACTGTATTCGTTCGGCCCCATCCAGTTTTTCTACAGTTGTACATGCTGTGATGCTTCTGCTTCCTCAGTATTTATGGCGTGTCCAAATTTTTAGAGTTACGAACAGGGAAGAAACACACGTAAAAATAGTATTCCATGCAGTTATGATTTGTCAAGGAAGCAGAATAAGTAAGAAAAGAAGAGTTTGTAGGACGTAGTCTTTTCTTTCCTGTTCAGTTCTAACCGAAAGCTACTCTTGGACTTATTTGTAGTATTTGAATAAAGTCCTGACCTTGCGTATTTGTGTGGTATAGAGGGGTTTCCCGGGGTGCATTTGAATATCTTTGTTCTCATTATTGCTCCATAGCCTGTAGCTTACCCCTATGAATCCTGTTAACACTTTACAGCTAGATTGTTTCACTCGAGCATTTAGCGAATTTTTCGGTGTTTCCTGTCGTCCTGAGGAAAATAGTTTTCGCGAGAATACACATAAGTATTCTTTCTGTTGAATAAATCTTTTGTGTAAAACAGGTATACGTGGAAAAAAACATTTACCACGTACCAGCTTGAAATAAACTGATGAACGTTGTGTCATCCACTAGAATTATAAACGAAAAAGAGTATTGCAAAAGAAAGAAGTCAAAGTAAATATTTACACGATACTAACCTATGTACATTTGCATGTGTTAATATTTTCAATCCCTCATTTTTCTATACGTTTTACGTATATTTCAGATTACTGTTTCCTTGCGCATAAACACTGCATTTTACCTGGAACACGCAGCAAGTGCAAATGTCACGCATGTTTTTCTCTTGTAACATTATACAACCCTTTTTTCAGGGTTAGCATTAGATTTAATACATCTGTGAAAAATGTTGTAAATATTTTATTGCTTTAAGTTACTTTCTATTATATCAGACATCATAAAGATTTCCACTACTTGATTTACAATCTCCGTGTACAGATGTAATATAAATTAGTTGATAGTGTTTAACATATTGAATACAGTGAGGGATTGGAGCCTATCGTTAGGATAAGATAATGGGCCACTTAATATGAAACCGAAGTTGAAATGCTATATCGAACTGGAGATATTGGAACGCATGAGAAATTAAATGGGAATGTTTGACAAACAGAAAGGGTAAGGATAAGACTTCAGTTGCAGTCCATTCCCTGAAACCGTGAGGGCCGAAAATCTATAAAGAGCATTGCCATCCTGTATTTCAACAGATGTCTGTTTAAGATAAGGAACTAGTTTCTTTGGAATTCACAACAGCGTTAGCAAGTGCAATGTCTTTGCCGAATGCCAAGAAGAACAAGAAAACGTTTTTCGAGCGATTTCAAGTCAAAGTTGAGGGTCTGCATAGATATTCCAATGATATAATGGTTTATTCTTCAGTATACGATAGAAGAAGAAACACACGCTTGCCAAAATAGAAAGCGTATTCTCGTTATCAATAACAAGGAAGGGTGGAAAAACATGATTATCTGAATTTCTCATTGATATCTGTCAGCTCTATTCTAGTCGGAACGAATGGACTACAAAATTACAAGAATGTTTGTTGGTTGTGCGTTCTTGCATCGAAATCCAATTTTGAGGTTTTGACGGCGGGAGTTCTAGCACTTTCTGGTCGAATGCTCATAGGTGTAATATTTATTTCCTGTGCAATTATTTAGATACTATACATAGTATTTAGTATAGAGCAGGTTAATAATATAGAACGTTAATTGATGAATAGTCCTTTGTAGTGTAGTGGCGTATTACTAGTAACATTAGTCATTCCGCGTACTTGTTGGCGATGGAAAGTATCTACATATCTTTAGCCAGCAAGTCGTAATAAGTTGATAAATCTGCCAAATTGCAGTTTTATATTTCCAATTTGTGGGCGTGATGTTAACTACAATGTTAGTACAAACACAAATCAAATGAATCTATGGTCAAAAGTAGTGAAGAAATTATCTCTAAATTTATTATTGGAAGTAAAAGTGAAATTGGAGCGTCATAACGTGATTCTTTACATAACATTTCGTGTTAGTGGATAATGTCTTTTGTGTGTGTAATCGATAGCATAGCGTGATGAAACGAAGCAGAGTTGAGAGATAGACATATGTAAATAATGGTATCTTGAGGTTTTTTGTCCTTTGTCGAATTCTATGCAATAAAGATTGGATCCTTCTTTTTATCTTTGGCAAAATTCGCAACTAGGATCTTACTTTCGAGCAATTGTTGATCACAGATGATTGGGAATAATTTAAAGCAGCTAATGGTCGAATAGGGGTTGTGGATACAATGTAATTTCAATTCAATGCGTAAGAACGTTTATTCATATAGAAGGCTATAAGACAATAATTAAACTATAATGACATTGTGCAGTACCGTAATGTAGTACTTACGCGTCTAGGAAATTGTAGTCTACTTGTGAATAAAGTATAACATTGTAAACTTCAATTGAGATTTATGCCTGTCACAAATATTATCTACAAGCATGATTGATAAATGCCTTAACAATATGCAACCTGGTGAACCCTAACCCGTTACATAACAGTATACTCAAAAGGGGCTCTTGTAGAAATTCAATAGCTTCGAGGTTGCCCTAGCAGTAAGTCATAAAAAGCAAACAATACCATAATTATTAACAACTCGGGGAATAGATCATAAAGAATGCATAAGAAAAATACAAGGAACAAATATATTATTATAAGATTAATGGATATGCAAGGATACACGAATACAATCTTATATACATATTATATACTATTTAGATAAAAGAAAAACTGATTCCAAGCAACTTCTTAAAGACTTAGCAAACTCGGCCATTCACATAGCTTTTGAGAGATTTATAATGCATGAAGAGTTATAAAAAACACATCATATTCTTATCCCTTTCTTTTAGAATTATCTAAAAAGGAAAAGATGACTGAAAGAACTTCATCGAACAAGGATTACTGCGGTCCGCCCGACCGATAATTTACAACTCCACGGAAAGACATATTGCCTCCAACGAGAAAATTTAAACCTTCTCTTAGAGATGAACTTAGTTATTTACATGAGAGTACGAGATTCCACAGCCAATTTGTAGAAAGTTGGAAGGGAGAAATTGTGTAACGTAGAGTTACTCATGCAAATGGTTAGTTAAGAATAAATTGCTTATAATAATAATAAAAAAAAAACTTTATTTTACTCAAAACCTTTAAGACCGAGAATAAGTTCCGTTTTACCTGCCTTCCCCGCACGGCGTTTGAGGAAACCAAAAGCAGGACGTGACATAAACCGACATTCTGAATTAGGTCTTTAGATTATTATTATTAAGGGTCGAGGAGAGACCTCCGGAAAACAGCTCTTTAACTAACTACATAATTGTCTGGCCTTGAATGGAAAATAAGACTGATATAAAAGTGTTGGTAATTATTAAGAAAGAAAAACCATGAAGGTCGAGGACCTCCACCATTCTTACATGAAAAAATGGCTTCTACAGAATTCGCTAATTGTTCGCAAGCGAACACACTCTTCGATGTAGTGAACTACTTAGAGAGATACAAAGAAGATAGAGAGACAAGCTTAGATAAGAAATTATTGTCTTACAATTAACAGAATGGTTTAGAGACACACGAATAATATATGAATTAAAATGAATTGTTTAACTTATGCCTGTATTTGGTTAGTAGAACTTTGAAGCGGTCGGTAATCTCAATCTCTAATTATTAATCGTCACCCCACTCTCCGTGAGTGAAGCTTAGCAAGAAACTAAAAATTTCCCTGATAGTGGAACTTATTGGAACGCTCCCAGGCACAATATCCAATAAAGACTCTCCCATGACAAGCTCCACTATAAAAGCGTACTCCGTGTACGTATCTCTCCCATGCGTACAGGATTAATCTATAAAAATATAATAAAACAAGGACATTCACTTTAGCCCTAGAGCTCATTAAGATAGCAAAAGAGAAAGATAATACAGGCTTTTCCCGATTATTTAGAATTACTCTTTACATACCTTATAGTTTCCTTTACGTTATAAATCTCCGGAGAGCATGAATACGGGGAAATTAAGACGATTTAGGAGGCATCAATATATAACCCTACCCGCAACGACAAATTAATATCCGAACAACGGAAATCTAACCAAAGAAAATAAACATATATATATAAAAATTCAGGCAGATAAACAGAATTAGAAAAGTGTCTCGAAGCTTGCTCGCCGAAATGGTAATTTTTACGAATTAAGCGAATTCAATAACTTTACTTTGATACCAAGAACGATGGAGAAATTTCGTAAGACTGAATGAAAAGTATGGCGAAGTTAGCGGCAGTGTTTCTGTCTTTCGAGGGATCCATGTCGGATACCCTCCCGCCTATGTTCGTTACATTTTGGCGGTGGTTCTTAACGCTGAGCTGAAGAGATGTTTCTTAGATGAAGGTATTCGGCGGACTCCCTGATGCACACACCAGCGCAAACATATATTCAACTTCGAGAGAGGCTTCTAAGATCCTCCTAAAGAGATAGACAAAAATTACCCAATCAGAACGCTCAAAGGGAAGAAGCAGATGTTACAATTCTAGCCTCTTTCATTCTCCGGTGGAAGATACTCAAAAACAACGATTTTCAGGAGGCTAGGACATCACACGTAGCAAAGTCTTCACAGATTTTCGCTTTCTGGCACGAAATAAGCTCTCTTAAGAAATAACATTGGAGAAAAAGTTACATTTCAGAATTATAGATATTTAAAAATCATCAAGCAACATAGATTAATTAACACGAATTCCTCTCTTTTATATATCTACTAACTCCCAGCTTCATTTGAATAATATGAAATTAAACAAAAAAAATATATGACGAGCTGCGGAATCAAATTATTAATATATCGACTACTCAAATAAAGTTACTGAAGTAACATGAAGGTGTTACATTGTCTAATGAAGTTTTGAAAAGAAAATAAGAATTGCGACACTAGATAGTAACCATTGAACAACAACGTAAACATCTAACTTCGAACATAAAGTAGTTGTCCAACACCGGAGTTTATACAATTTCTGCACATGTTCGAGTTCAGACCGGTCATGATTACTATCAAGTTTCTTCTTCATTAGTTCTTTTTAAAACCTTTTTATTATAGAAGATGTGTCGAGTATTCTTTATCCTTAAGAAGCAGCGTTAAAATCAACCTTGTACATTATTCACAAGGAGACTCCATTTTCGTAGACACGTGAGTGCAATGGTAGTTATTTGATGAGCGAAAAACCAAGTAGGAAGATGGTTGAAGCAAAGGGATGTAGGTCAGACTGGTGTGGAGCATGTGAGAATATTCCATTCATGCGCTTTTTTCCTGCATGTAATTATACTACATATGTAATATTGCGCAATGTGGTACTATATTTACGTGTTCTTTCTTTCAGTTTGATGAAGGCAGGAATGATCTGGATGGTGAAATCACTGAAGAAGCAATAGGAAAATTTGTGCAGGCCCAGTCATTGCCATTAGTTGTAGAGTTCAATCATGACACAGCTTCAAAGATTTTCGGTGGTGAAATTAGAAGCCATCTCCTGTTGTTCCTTTCAAGAGGGGAAGGACATTATGACAAGTACGTGGAAGATGCACGAAAAGTAGCTGAGAGCTTCAGAGAAAAGGTATGTTGTTATAAGTTGATCCGAAATTATCTGCTAAATAATTTAGTTAATGTTGCTGATAAATCTCGACTGTTTAAAATACAGTTAAGCATCGATTGTCAGGAAAGTTCTGAGTCAAATAAACAATCCGGAAACAAGATATTTTAAACCTTCGTAGTACTTTTATACTGTTTATGTTGATTAAAACTATTCTTTTTTAATACGGACTGTGCAATATTTTCGTTGTGAATACAGTAATTTTTCCCTCAAGTCCTTTAAAAGTGACAGCAACATTACATGGGTAGGTCAATTTTATTTCCACATTTAGTGTTGTATTTTAAGTAATAATAAATTATCCGAAATACTGGTTTTCCGGATACTATCAGTCTGCAATTAATACGGATAATCGATGCTCTACTGTATACTTGTAATGTTTAACGTAGATGCTGGATATCAGACATTAAATTCCTTCCCCCGTCTTTTTGTTGTTGTTGTTCCTTCGTTAAACTTCTAGTACCATTTAATATTTATCATTTTCGGACTACTCACCTTCTTTAAAGCTTTCTTCCTCATTTCTTGTAGCTTTTGCTGAATTTATTACATGAACTAGTACTTTCTCCAATGTTTTAATATTCTGAGATTGTGTTCTAGAATGTTTCTAAATCCGTTCCTTTCATAGTTTGAACACAGGTGTGACAAGTGAATAGTGTATGTATAGGTTTTCAGGGTAAATGGTCTCGTAATGATGTGATCGTGAATTTATATAAGATAATATAATCAGGTTACACGAAAACTTAAAATGAACAAATTTCATGTAATAAATATAATAGACAAAATACCGAAAAAAATGTAGTGTTGCAAATATTCCAACTGTGCTCGCTTACATTTTAGGTTGTATGTAGGTTATATGTTTTCTCCTCTCCCGGCAATCTCCTGAGAAAATCCATAAGTAAAGCCCTCTCGAGTCTCCATTGTTTGTTCTTTACCAGTTCTGAATTTGCGTTGTAGAACTGTTTGAAGACTGTGATTAGGGCTACACATCCTAAATTCATCCCCCCCCCCCCCCCCAACCTTCCCTGCACTTTTTTCAGTCCAGCGGCGTAAATGTTATACCACTGTGATAGATAGTTTTCAGTTGTCTATGATTTCATGTTGGTTTAAAAAACAAAGCTGAAATAGCGATCAGTGGTTCGAATATTGCAACATAAGTGCGAAGAAAGTGTCTTAGAAAATATTTTGTACGTCTGTCTGTATGTGTGTGTGGCTTATTCAGTTTCTGCACTACATCCTTTTGGAAGCTTAAGACAGATTCATCAGAAGCTTAACTCAGTTTTTTTCCTTAAACCAGTTTCAATCAAGTTCGATCGTAAGCTGTTATTTTCTATTCAGCACGATGCAATACTTGATTGTAATTATACCTATTTTGTTGTAAGTGGACAACCTTGTGATCTGCGCATAAAGGATAAATTTATTGGTATTTTTATTACCGATATAATTGGTAGATTTCATTTCAGTGTCGTAATATACTGTTAACGATGAACTATTCTTCTTATGCATGAAAATTGCGTGACTCACCTCCATGGTAAACGTCATTTTTATGTGAAGGAATTCTCAGTGCGTTTCAATGGTTTTATTCCAATAGTTAGTTTTGGTTCGTTTAATACTTCTGGCACTGCGTGTTTCGAGAAATTAGGGGATGAAATACAGACCCTTGACCCTCCTCAATCATGAAAACCTATACAGTCAATTTGTGGTCTTCTTTCAACCTATGTATAATTTTTCCACAATCTTCTAAGCGACCATACTTCTACTGTCACCCGATGCATTTCGGCGCTATTTTATGTTTTTCGACTATCAAAATACATTTGCAAGATAGAAAAGGATTCATTTCGACTATTTTCTGTTAAAATTGTGCCCTAATATATCGAATAAGTGGGGTGCGTGTAAGTAATTAATATGTTCCAACGCTTACAGTAATTATTATAAGTAAGATGAATTGGCTTGATTGAAGATTTCTTTTTCTTTTTTTCCCCCCATTTTAAAATTTGTAGTGTGCTTTAACATTTCACTTAAAGAAGTATGGCGATTTTCTTGCTATGTCAGCATACTTGCCTGTATGTAAGACAATTTGAATCAGAGCCTTGTTGGATATATTTTCAAGAACTTCCCGGAGATACTTCATAAGTCTTCGTTTATCAAAATTTCGCATCTATTTATTACTCGTCTTTCTTCGTAATACTGTTATACTATCTTGTGGTCTAGTGGAGAGGCTCGCTGTGTATTTTAGTAGCACTAGACAGGTGGTGCATGCTCTCATCCCTGTTATCACCTACCATCCTAAGCAAGGCGCCCCTCTCTTTTCACTTTTACTAGACGAATGTGATTGTGACTTCCTTCTAAACGGTAGTTTTCAAGTTACAAGTCAAGGAAGATCAAAAGCATATACAAATCAACTTTAGTGTACATGCTAGCTTTGTGTTCGTGATAGTATTCTTCTTTGTTTCTCTCAAGATTCAATATTGATCTTAATCATTTGTTCTCTGTTGATGTGGGATAGAAAAACCATTCGTACCTACTTGAATAACCATATTGTCCTCGTAAACAACGTTTTTTTTTTTTATTTTTAATTAGCAACTTTTTACTTTCTGCAAAGGCATCTTGCATACAATTATTGTTGTATCAAGATGTGTTTCTGTATGTATAGCAGAAAATTAAACTATATTCTAAAAATGAGAATTGTGTAAGGTTTTGAACTTCACCGACACTTACATATTTTGGAATCCTGATTTCAACTATTTTATAGATGTTTGCGTATATGAAATATTACCGAAATTGTTTTCTTAACATGTTCAAAATTTACGTGAACTCTAGAATATATTGATAATGTAAGGAAGAAATACATGTGAGTAAAAATTTTGAAATTTAGTTTTTTTACTTTTATTATAACCTGAAATAAGTAGTGTGACAAAGCTGACGGTCTAAATTATGATAGGCGTTTCCTAAATAATTCTTCATGAAGGAATCATCCTGACTCCTTTCCATGTTTAATTCAGGCTTTTTTCAATGATTGAACACCTTTCCATAGGTACAAATGTTTCCAATTTGAGATTAAGCACTACACCAACGAGATTTGGCTATGCAGTGTCCACTGTGTCTTATTTTGGCATCATCATGCACCATCTAGAAACACTTTCGTTATCGAAACTAAAGTTTGTTAGGTGTACTTCTTATGTTGATGACGGACTTGTATGTAATTCAGAATTCGGAATTGATTCTTCGCAAAGTCCTTAACTCTTTTAATAAAAAAAAATTGAAGTTGGTCACATGAGTTGGAATTTGGATAATTATGTTTATGCCCTTCGGCATCTTTGGCTCAGGCCAACTATTGGAAAATTGAATTGTTTAGATCTTTCAATTTACAGAAAGGATAATTTTCAGATCATTATATTTTGAAAGGGTTCCACCTCCACAGTTCCCATTCTAATACTTCAGAAGGTAATGTGTGAATTTTTTTAAGCCTACAATCTTTGCCCCCACTCCGGATTTGTACAATGAAATTAAACATATTTTCTCGCTCGGGCTAGAAAATAGCTATACTAACAGCTAGAAAATTGGTGTGGATGTGAAGTATCTACTTCCAGCAAACAATAATAATAAAAACATTGTGTAATATGTGTATATCCTGCTTTGTGCGCACTCATATCACTAGATAAATCATAAGGTACAAGGGTTACTTTACAAACATCGGGAGTGTATGAAGTAGTCAAGTACATCTGTGGGAAGAAATACATATGCATGACAAAACGTTTTAGTGACCATGAAAGGAACGCCAACTCGAATAACCTAGTGTAAGGTCTTTCGAAACATTTGCGATCAGAAGGTAGATAGCCTCTTTCAGGGTAATTCATAATTCCACAAACAGTATCGAACGGACCGCTCCATAATTTTTAAAAATCCCGAATTAGAAGGGAGATGTTAGGGGGCGGGAAGAAGCCTTCATAGAAGAAATACTTTGAAAACTCAAACCTTGAAACGTATTTTCGCAATTTAGACAGTCACCTTTGTCACATTACTTATAAAAATTAGAATCACTAAATAAATTTATTATTCATACATTATCAATATATTCCATAGTTCACATAAATTTCGATACGCGCACTTTTTGATTAACATGTTAACAAAACAACTTTAGTATTCCATATACGCCAAGTTCTAACCGTATAACCTTGCAACATATGTAGTTGAAGATTCGAAGATATATTATGTGACTGAAGTTCAAAACGTTTTACAATGTTCACTTTTAAATATCTACTACTTTTATCCTTCATTTATTTAAATATTCAAATGCATAAGAACGTTTTAGTACAAAAATCGTTGATCTCCTGAAAATGCCTTCCAGAGAAGGTGAAAAGTTATTAATTAGAAAAAAAGTTTTCAATTGCTAACGAGGCCAGTATTGTTTTATATATATAAAGTATTTGTCCACCGTGCGTAGAAAAATGTCATTATGTATAATTATTTCGTTCTCTCTAACATTATTCCTGTGACTCATTTTACGCATCTGTGTTATCGCTTCTTGTGTGAAATCAGTGTTGGTGTTCAGTTTGAGTTCTCGGATTGTTCTGTTTTTTATTTGTTTTTTTTTTTTTAGATGCCTAGTGCAAATTTGGGTTGATTTTTGTTCTTCCATAGTTTCTTCAAGTTTATTTATATTTTTTTTCTCGTTTTTTCCAGTATTGTATAAACTTTGGATCCAACAAATTGTGATCTGAATTTTATGTAGTTCCAGGTAGGGATTTGTTTTCTAAGCGTTACTCCTGTGTTCTTCATAAATATTACTACAGTTATCTGCACACATATATAAAATCAAATATGAAACATGCGACTAGTCTTAATTGTTGGAATGTACTATAATTCAGTGCTTCAGCTCAGTGCTAGCAAATCTCTTCTGCTATATCTAAAGACCTAGTGACGGATAATAAAGCAAACGTTTTAATTGCTAAAAGCATCATGAGTCCTATTATTAACATCAACAACAAGTTGGAAATCCTAATATAAATATTAAATTTTCACTTACTATACGGACATAGTAAATTGTAGGTGTTGGATTTAGAACGTTTCTTCCTGTATTATTTACAATCTGGATAAAATTCGAGAGTAACGTGAAAACTCCGGTGCATGTCTCCATACTGAGAATGGAGAATTTTAAAATTAAGTAAAGGAAAATGAAGGGAAAGAGGACGTCGAAGCTTTGATAAGGCAAGTATTCAGCAAATACATTTTTAACAGTCGCTAGGGTGATTTCAAAGACGTTACCTGTCAATGCAAAATATGTTGAACGGAGTACCCTCTTGTATAATAGTGGTTACTAGTAATATTAATAGTTTGTATTGATAGTAAACTTCTAAAATAAATTAAAAGTAATATTTCAGTCAGATGGTAGCAGAAGTGAAGAGACAAACAGATTTTAGATCTGTTGCCGATTATTCTGACATTTCAGAGGGTTTTCGTCAGTTTGATCAGTCGAATACCTACCTACACATAGACAAGGCCCTGGCGGCTACCTCCCCTACCCGTGAAAGAGCGTTCCCATAGGCTTGTAACCGGCTTAGATCACGATTGCCTGTCTAGTCCATAAGTACATGGGAAAAGCACTGATGATTGTTGTTTTGTCCGAAGTAGGTTTATTGCTAGAATGTTTCTGGGCAAGATCAGGCGAGGGTATGCTGCCATTGGCTTCAGTTGGATGTTGGGTCAAAGCTGGTGCCAGCAGTTTAAAGTTCACTCCGAACTTTTACGTTCAATCTATCGCCACCAGGAGTCGAAACAAGAACCCCTTGAAAGGTGATAACCGAAACCAACCGCCGAGCGGGAATTCGTAAATTCACTGCCATATACAGAATTATTTTACGTTCATTGGTCGATTTTGTAGTCAGAACTAATTTGCTCACTTTCAAATACAAGAATATGTTATGCTCCGTTCTAACATGTCATTTCATTCCTCTAACAAGGGACCTATACGATTTTGTGAATTCTATTTCTGAAAATAATTAACATCGTTTGTTAAGGCATCCAAAGAAACCGAACAATAGATATTTTCATCGGCGGAACTTAAACAGGGATGGAGAGAAATGACGTCCACGTTTAAAAAAAAAAAAAATGCTTTTTTTGTCTTTTCAGCCACTGAGGGTGCTGCAGTCAAGAATATGAACTACATCGCAGTAAATTCATATCGTTCGGTAGAACACCTAAAGAAACTTCGACAGACATTCTGGGAAAAGTTAACAGAGCTTGCGAACTAAAAGAAGGATTTTTGTACGGCCAAGTGTGTTTTATTTCTCATGTGAATTCGGTTTATGGAAATACTTTTAAGCGATACTGTGTACGACATGTATGTCGATGGAACATTTGGATAGGTGAATAACTAAAACATATGGGCCGCGGGGGCTAAATGGTATAGCACTCACCTCTGATGCTGAAGATCGTCGGTCTGATTCCTGCTCATGCCATGTGGGCTCTGTGGAGAGCAGTGTACGTGGGTTTTCTTGGGGTGCTCCAGTTTTCTCCCACTTCGTTCATTCAATCAATTCATGCAATCATCATCCATCGGGCCTGAGTCAAAGTTGCCTAAAGACCTTACAAATTAAATTTAAATTCAATTCAACGAACAAATAAACATTCGGTCTATTTCAAAATAAATAAATTCTTAACTAAAATTAATACTTTAGTCAGACAAGAGCTATTCGGTTAGACAGTGAATTATCTCGGAATACGTAGTTGTTCATTTTGAACTGAAGTTACGGTTCATGAGATATATTTTTGGCAATGTGCTGGCTACACTAACAACGGGGTTCTCCTATAGCTATATTTCATTTTTATCCTTATAGAAACTCTTACATTCAACTGTTCGGGAAATTTCATGTAAGTAAAAGCCCCCACTCCTTACAAAACTTCCATTTGCATATACATACAATTGCTCGCTATTTTATTTCCCCTTTCACCTTAGAAAACCAATTATTTTGTAAATAAGTGCTATAAATAAATTTAGATGTAAGTTGTCAGGGGCGGCAAGGTGCATATGCACGTGCGCTTTGACTGAGCTAGTCTAGGTAAGACCTTTCCAACGACACATCCAAACATCTCTCTACACCTCACGGTTCATGAGATATATTTTTGGCATGAGCTGGCAACACTGACAACGTTGTTCCTGGGGAGCGGGAACATCCGCAGTATGTTCCTATTGTGTCAGACTATGTTTGACAGGTTTGGTGCTTGTATTATGACTAAAATAATGGAAACTTTTTAAAAAAGCTAATTTTATAGAAAACAGGCTGGCAACTCGGGAAGGAAGGTTGCTTGGCAACGTAATCTTTTTTTTTTTTTTTTAATTGTGTCGAATAATGTTTGGCGCAGCTAATGCAACCAATATGAATAAGAAATTTTTAGAAAATGGGATGGCAACACTGAACCACTGCACCATTCAGGATGGTTCCAGGGCTAGTTTAGTCAAAACCTTTCAAATGACACCTCAAGAACCTCTCTCCACTTGTAGTACCTGAGATTTAATTTCTGGACACAGACGGACAGAATGAGCGGGATTATAAGGTCCTTCTCGTTCTTGAGAGTAAAAAATTCATTCTGCAGGAACTAGTCAGTCAGTCGCACCATCGCCGACTACGTTCTCTTAGCGCCTTCCCATGCGGTTCAAATGTGCGAACACGAGCTAGTTCTCTTGCTGGCCGCTGTGGCGCTACTTGCAGGTAACCTACGATACAGTCAGCTGGTTTCTTGGCCGTAAACAGAGTTGTAAAGCTGGAACATGTTATAGACTTGAACTGAACAATGAATTTTTGTTTTGCTAACTATCCCACAAAAATGGAATTGTTTCTTAACCTCAATTTATTAAAATAAAATGAACGTATTGACAAGGAACACTATAAATAATTAGCTCTAAAACAATCCTTTACTAACGTATCAATTTACTTGATAGTGGCTTTCAAGGGTTTATTTGTAGGGGAGAAAATTTCTTGTGACTTCGTGTGATTTTCCTCACGTACCTGTTTTCCTATAGGGCGGGAACACTTTTCACAAAATATTTATAAAACAATTCTTTCGTAAGGGCATATTACATCTCACAATGTTTGGCTAGCAAGTTCCTTTTTTAAAAGCGGAAACTGTATTCAACATTATTCAGGTACCACTGATTTTCTCGTATTACATGACCGCATCGGTGCTATCCAATGAACTC
Organism: Lepisma saccharinum; assembly: GCA_022664845.1. Taxonomy (NCBI): domain Eukaryota; kingdom Metazoa; phylum Arthropoda; class Insecta; order Zygentoma; family Lepismatidae; genus Lepisma; species Lepisma saccharinum. The sequence continues at coordinate 17,272 of JAGDQP010018714.1, forward strand.
TATATTTAGCCATACTGGATTGTTTAATCAATGTCAGTCAAAGCGAATACTTAAAACTATATCGTCCACTTCCAGTCTAATCCGATATGGACCAAATTTTGTCCTAACTCAGCTTTTTATGCTTGTTATCGCTGTGTGACTCGTTTTTAATCTATATATTTATTTTTAAATTATGAGCAGCGGCAGTGCCTGGGTAAAAGTTCTTGGGGAGGCTACAATATTACATCTGAAGTATTTGACAGGTATACGTAAAATAAAACTGTGAAGCTAGAAGGAGGCTTCAGTTGCCTGTCTGGCGCTTCCCCGGAGTGTGAGGTACTGAAATACACATGTAAATAGCACATCCTGTAAATATTACCCTATAATTTCTTCCTCCCCCTTTCGGTGGCAAATAAAACCTTACTTCCATTGATTGAACTGACATGACATCCTAAACGAGCTGGAGAGTAAGGGACCTACAGTTTTTGGTAAAGTGAGATTCGATACACTCCGTTCATTGGACATCGGCGGGAACTGAAGCCGTGACCACACTAAGAAAGCGAGCGCGCTAGAATGACAGTACCTGAAAGCAAAGAAATATTCTTAGAATATTTTAAAACTATTTCCGGAAATACTGTATTCTTTAAATGAT